>JAPYZM010005342.1:0-15004 GCA_030522845.1 Psyttalia concolor
CTTTTTAGTCACTCGACGCGAAGCGGACTGAAAAGTTACTTTTCCGACACAGCGTTATGAAAAATATTGTTCGCAACACGTGAAAAAAGTGGTTTTAGACTGGTGGGATTATATTACTGGCCTTCGGCACGTCATATAAACCTCCCACTCGCCAAAAACCATTTTTTTTTCACTTGTTACGAAATATACTATTCCATTCTAATGATATTGTAAACACTAGAGCTGACCTGAAATGGACGGTAATGAACTTTGGCAATAATCATTAGTAGCCCAGCTTTAACTATGCAAATGACTCCACCGCACATTTCAATGAGCATCATTGCATTTGTCCTGTGTAGCCATGCTGTTCCCAGTTGAAGAGAAATAAAATGTACGAGAATGATGAAAGAAAGCCACCAGCCGATTTGAAAACAGATTTTTGTCATTCGCTTTGCGTCAGATTTAGGAGGCCACGTGAATAATATCAAAGCCCCCAATTTAATCCACTGAATTCTAAGCTCCGGAGTTACTTTTCCTGCCATATTTGAGCTCGAATTTTTTTTTTCAGGGTTCAAGTAATGTCCTGAAGTGTTTGAGATGAGAATGTCAGGTCGACTACAGGGGCAGGGGCCGGATAACAGAAGAAAGGTACAAACGCGCGGAAAAACAATCAACAAACACTAATTAAAATGGGGAATTAAGACGTGTGTTGAGAATCAAGCCAACATTTAACTTGATTACATCAAAATTCTAGGAATTATTAATACTTGTCGATATCGACCCGCATGATACTCTGAAATATGCAATGAATATCCGTTTTATGTTGTGACAATCAAAATATTCACAGTTATTACCAGCTCATTTAATTACCGAAAGCTTTCCTAATTGGTTTCCTCATTGCATAATTAGTATATGTACTGATTTATAATTAAAAATATGAAATTAGGAGGCCTCTCGTGACTTAGTCTTCAGTAGATTTAATCGTCCACGATACAATTTCGGGTAATAAAATTGGAATATTAATTAGAGATGGTCAATTCAAATTCAAGTCAACTAAATTAGCTTATTAGGGGCTTACCATGAGGCACACTAAAGTCTACAATATAACAAATCGTACATAATTACCAGCAGTTATACAAATGTGAAGCACAAAATTTGGGTGTAGGTGGAAACACCGAAATTACTTAACCCGTCGGCGGTCGTGCTATGAGATTTTCTCTCACACTTTTTTTTCAGGGTATAGAAAACTTGACTGAAAACTCGATATTTTTCGGCGAAAATTCTTCTATACCCCAAGTAACTGTCCATCTTACCTCTGACACCGGTCCTAATGGCCTAACATTTGTAATTAATTTAAAAAAAAAATTATCAGGCAATTTCATCCTATAATTCCTTCTGTTCACGGTCCCGGGCGATCAGTTGGTGGGATCGAGATAGAGTTGGTCGCGATCGATAGATTTTGTCAAGAAATAGATAGTAGTCAAAAAGAAACAGTCACACAAGGTATTGAAAGACGGGCCTCAACTTGTTTTCTGGAACAATCTTATAAATTAATGAGACTAGCCTATTACACTCCATAACTGACATTTCTGTATTCATTAAAATAATTGAAATATCGAGGAGTGTCTTTTTTCTGTATGTTTTCTTGCAATAAAGTACGGTAAAACAAAAACTAATTGAAATATTGATAGATATTACCGAAACCTAGCAGGCCTGCGCAACGTACGACGCTTTTGAACCCAAATATTTAACCGCACACACGAAACTATGTATTAAATAAATTAACTATGAATTATGAATTATTTTTAGATTGTGTCAGTGCAGTGTGGACCGCGGTGAAGTAGGAAAATGTTGCTGCCATGTACTGCAAAGGAAGAAAAAAAATCTCACTCTTCGACATATAAATCCATCTAATGACCTATTTCATTTTTAAAAAAAGCAGTGATGTCTCTCACCGATGCATAATAGCTCATGGACAACTTGGGCATGATTCCGCCAAATGAGATGACTGGAGGTCTTTGGCACCTGTGCATCACAAAAAGAGCGTGTGCATCACAAAAAGAGCGGTCCTCTTGAATTCCTTCGAAGACTGGATCCAGGGAGAATTGTACAGAGCCCAGCCCACTTTCTCATACTGAATGCCATTATAAAAAAATCCAATGTAACGTTTTCTGTCGCCGGGTCATTAGGATATATATATAATATATAGAATATATGATATATATAATATATAATATGTATAATATATAATGGATGTGTAAGGGATAGTTTGAGAACATAACGGTCATTCTTGATTATATGATTAAATGAGCGGGTGACTGTTTCGGGGACTGTCCCCGAAATAGCAAGAGTTAGCCATTTGGTCATAGAGTCAAGTGATCGTAATGCAACTTGGACCTCAACCTAACAACGTCTTGTAGTACCGCAATACCATAGTTTGAAAATCCGATCAGCAAATCCGCGAAAGTGGAGTTTTTATGTTTTTATAAAAACTACGGTCAGAAAGGACCGAGGAGTGATCAAAAAGTGCAGTTACTAGACAAGTGAGGTATGAGTGTCGTTTTCCCACCGAACTTTGCGACTTTGCGCACCCCGGTTAAGCAGCATACGACATCTTTGGGCCGGTTGGAAATTGTGGATTTTCACCCACAATTAACAATTTTTTGGGAGCATGAACAGCCACCTTCCCGGGTCATGCTGAGCGCCGTTCGAGTTTCAGGTTATGTTTCACATTTTTGAAATATAATCTGAAACATTGCACGGTCCCCGATTCGCCTTTGGACATATAAATATGCGTTTTGAAGATAAATTAGTCGAAAAATTGGTCTAATCCAACGAAATATAAATTCATGTGAAAGTACTACAAACGTAATTATAGGCGCGCCTTCATATCTAGTAGGACATAGCAAAAGAATCTGCAGATTAATTGAATTCATTAAATCTTGGCAGCAACTCACAGCTGTAGTCACACTGTCCGCAGTCCATGCAAAGAGAAAAAACTGGCTGCAGAATGCCAAGCAAATCATCCCAAACTGGACCTTAGTAACGAATGATTCAGTCTGGAAGAAACGGAATCAATAAGTCTCAATGAGCATCTTCAAAAATTGAGAAATTAAACTCACTTCAAGTACAGGAATTCCCCAGCATAGAACGTTCATTGTCGTCCCGGTAACTGTTGTTATTATCACTGGTCGCTCGATGGTGATGATGCAGTCAATATTCCTTGGGCAAAAAGAACGTCCAATTGATACCAGTAATCGTCAATTATACCGATTTCTGCTGTAGACCAATGGGAATAAGAGATAAGGTATTTACCGCAGTATACGCTGATGTGTGGAAATACACTCTCTAAGTTTTTCATGGCTGTTGGCATTCCTCATTTTTTCAGCTATAATATCAAGCTGAATTGTCCCGTACCAGAGGAATATATTCAGTTGACAATTGAAAAAAGCACCGGCACAACATTGAAAAGACGTTAGAGATTGGATGAAAAAAATTATGTCGTAAGTTGGATGTTCATCAACCGGGATTGGGTACTCAGCTCTGAATGGAAATAGCTGACCATTACCGAAAGGACTGAGCACATGAATCAAAGTTGCAATAAAGGCGAAGAGAATATAGACGACCTTAAGAGGAGTAATTCGGTTGACATAATTCATCAATATTTTTCGTTCAGTGGACTCTGCATCCTTCACAAATATCTCGATTTTGCTGATTAAATTCTGTAAATTGTACGTAACATTAATTTTAATACATAAAACAATAGGCTCTGCTGACCTGAAACTGGTAGTAATAAACTTTAGCAATTATCATGTTTATCGCTATTTGAGTCATAACAATGGCTCCACCCATCACTTCAATGAATGGCATTGTATTTGTCCGCTGTAGCCATGCTGTACCCAATAGAAGAGATATGAAATGGGCGATAATAATAAAAGAAATCCACCAGCCGATTTGAAAACTGATTTTTGTAGTTCGGGTTGCTTTTGAATTGGGAGGCCACGTGAATATAATTGATGTTCCTAGTTTAATCCATTGCATTCCGAGTTCTGGAGTTATTCTTCCAATCATGGCCAGGATTTGATGGTTCCCAAGTTTCAGACTTTTATTTCGTTGGAGATGGCTCCTTTCATTCAAACAATCCGACTTAAAAATTTACTTTCAAATTCGAGTCAAGCAAAATTCTAATCACAAATTAGGAGAATTTGGGGCAAAGAGTCGCGAAGAACTGGCAAAATAAACGGTAAAAACTCCAGGAAAAAATCGTACGGAAAATATCAATAGCAATACAAGTTACAATATGGCTAATTTATCCACTTTCTCCCATTATTGTATCCAATGTCTATTACTAATGAATTAATCGTGTATATCAGAGTGTATCAGTATCGATAGTTATAAATATTCCAGTAGCAAGCTCACAACGAATTCATCAAATCGAATGATTTCTCTTCCCCAGGATATCATTAAGCCCGTTAACAATATCTTCATAAAAAAAAGTTCATATTTATTATCTAAAGCTTAACCTGAGAGGCAGAAATAATGTATTCACAAATTATATACTGATTAATTGTAATCTTTTAGGAACTGTTTGACTGCTAGAGTGTCTGTTGTTGAGGGCTGGGATCGTACTAGCGAAGAAAATCCATGGGACTATTTCACTCAGTGCATTAGGGCTCTGACAAGTTTTGTAGGTGCTTCAAGAGTCAGAATACGCCCAGGAGCACGACCGAGCCGATATCTGAGCTCAAGACCTCAGCCAGTCAAATTCCTGAGTCGCATTCTGGCTTAATCACGGGTTGTACCACTTCAAGATAGCTCGTAGAGTATCAATAATGAGTTCACAATTAAACTCACGTTTTGGCATCAAAGCACTCGCAAGTAATTATGTTTTTCTACTTATTTTAATTTATTTTCTTTCCAAGTATACCCTATTCGGGTTTTTACTCTTCCCGCCCTAATTGCGGTATCATGGGCCGGCTTCCTCTGCAACCATGTCGGACTGTACCCCAGGAGCTGTACTCCATGTACAGACTCTCCTGGTGACCAAGAGGAACCATGGAAAACCCTGGCCGACAGGGCGTCCTTCAACCAAGCTTCATCGGAAAAACTTTTTTCTCCAATGATTCTTGGTGTCTAGACTCCCGTTCGACGGTTTCCGAGAGATTAAAAATCCCATGCCCCAAGCCGGACTCGAACACGCTCCACGCGGGCTCCGCCGTCCAGCCATGCCCCTTAACCAACTCGGCCATCGTCGTCGGTGCCCTTTGCAAGTATTCCTTTGACTAATATTTTCAGTTGTAAATAAACACTGATGCCAATTTCCCATTAAATAAATTTATTGACTAATTATCGTCTATTATCTTTACAATTTTTTATTTTTTTTAATCATTGGGGGTCACGTGATCTGCATTTTTTTTTGTTTTACGATTATCATATTTGATACACCATAATCATAATCATACCAATCATCATTTGGCTATTCCAGATCAAATATTGAAGTTAAGGCCAGGGTGTAATAGTTCGTAACCTCGACATCCCCGTGACTGATTATAAGAAATATGATTATTAAATCATAAGCAAACCTAATTTCCGATCTCCGTGCAAGATTTCTGAAAGTCGGGAATTATGTCTGCTCATGATTCGATCAGTATTTCACGTGTAATGAGTGACGGAGATTTCGAAGTGATAAATTTTTCTGCCTACATGGACCGAAAGTGAGCATTCTAACCTCGTTTTGCCCGGTTAGAAACGCTTACTTTCATCAATTTAAGTCAACTAAATTAGCTCATTAGGGGCTTACCATGAGGCACACTAAAGTCTACAAAATAACAAATCGTATATAATTACCAGCAGTTACACAAATGTGAAGCACAAAATTTGGGTGTAGATGAAAACACCGAAATTACTTGACCCGTCAGCGGTCGCGCTATGAGATTTTCTCTCACGCTTTTTTTGTCGGCGTATAGAAAACTTGACCGAAAACTCGATATTTTTCGGCGAAAATTCTTCTATACCCCAAGAAGCTATCCTTCTTACCTCTGAAACCGGTCCGAATGGCCTAACGTTTGTAATTAATTAGAAAAAAAATTTATCAGGCAATTTCATCCCGGGCGATCAGTAGGTGCGATCGAGATGGAGTTGGTCGCGATCGATAGATTTTATCAAGAAATAGATCGGAGTCAAAAAGAAACGGTCACACAAGGTATTGGGAGACGGGCTTCAACTGGCTTTCTGGAGCAATCTTATAAATTAATGAGACTAGCCTATTACACTCCATAACTGATGTTTCTGTATTCATGCAAATAATTGAAATATAGAGGAGTGCCTGTTTCGTGTATCTTTTCTTGCAATAAAGTACGGTAAAACTAAAACTACTTGAAATATTGATAGATATTACCGAAACCTAGCAGGCCTGGGCAACGTACGGCGCTTTTGAACCCAAATATTTAAACGAACACACGAAACTATGTATTAAATAAATTAATTATCAATTATGGATTATTTTTAGATTGTTTCAGTGCAGTATGGACCGTGGTGAAGTAGGAGAATGTTGCTGCCATGTACTGCAAAAGAAAGAAAAAAACATCAAAAAAACGTCACTCTTCGAAATATAAATCGATCTAATGACCTGTTTCATTAAAAAAAAACAGTAATTTCTCTCACCGATGCATAATAGCTCATGGACAACTTGGGCATGATTCCGCCAAATGAGATGACTGGAGGTCTTTGGCACCTGTGCATCACAAAAAGAGCGTGAATTCCTTCGAAGACTGGATCCAGGGAGAATTATACAGAGCCCAGCCCACTTCCTCATACTGAATTCCATCCATTATAAAAAAATCCAATGTAACGGTTTCTGTCACCGGGTTATGTATATATATTATGGATATATATATACAGAGTATATATAATATATAGAATATATTATATATAATATATAATACATACAATATATATAATATATAATGTATATGTTAGGGATAGTTTGAGGACTTAACGATCATTCTTGATTATATGATTGAATGAGCGGGTGGCTGTTTCGGGGACTGTCCCCGAAATAGCCAGAGTCAGCCATTTTGTCATAGAGTCAAGGGATCGTAATGCAACTTGGACCTCAACCTAACAGCGTCTTGTAGTACCAAAATACCATAGTTTGGAGATCCGATCAGCATATCCGCGAAAGTGGAGTTTTTATCTTTTTATAAAAATGACGATCAAAAGAGACCGAGGAGTGATCGAAAAGTGCAGTTACTAGACAAGTAAGGTGTGAGCGTTCTTTTCCCACCGAACTTCGCGACTTTGCGCACCCCGGCCAGGCAGCATATGACATCTTTGGGCCGGTTGTAAATTGTGGATTTTCAGCCGCAATTAACAATTTATTGGGAGCATGAACAGCCACCTCCTCGTGGTGCTCCTGACTCATGCGAAGCGCTGTTCATATATGAGATTATGTTTTACATTTTTTAAATTTAACCTTATAAAGTTGCAAAGTCCTCGAAAGATACTTTACGTATACATATATTTTTGTCAAGGGGCGCGTACCAGGACATAACGGCCATTTTTAAAGCCATGATAAATGACGGTGTGGTGAGTTCCAGGTCCGATCCTGGAAATCATGTGCATGTGTTGTAAGTCGTGGAGTTAAAAGTGATCAGTGCAAATTTGACAGTGCATATATATATATATATATCAGTTGAAATAAATCAGTTGAAAAATTGTTCTAATCCAACGAAATATAAATTCATGTGAAAACGCTACAAATGTAATTATAGGTGCACGTTCATATCTAGGACATAAAAAAAGAGTCTGCAGATTAATTGAATTCATGAAATCTCGGTAGCAACTTACAGCCGTAGTCAAACTGTCCGTAGTCCACGCAAAGAGAAAAAACTGGCTGCAGAATGCCAAGCAAATCATCCCAAACTGGACCTTAGTAACGACTGATTCAGTCTGGAAGCAACGGAATCAATGAGTCTCAATGAGCATCTTCAAAAATTGAGAAATTAAACTCACTTCAAGTACAGAAATTCCCCAGCATAGAACGTTCATCGTCGTCCCGGTAACTGTTAATATTATTATCGGTCGCTCGATAGTGATGATACCGTCAATTGTCCTTGAGCAAAAAGAACGTCCAATTGATATCAGTAATTGTCAATTATACGGATTTCTACTGTAGACCAATGGGAGTAAGAGATGAGGTATTTACCGCAGTATGTGCTGATGTGTGGAAATACACTCTCTAAGTTTTTCATGGCTGTTGACATTCCTCATTTTTTCAGCTATAATATCAAGCTGAATTGTCCCGTACCAGAGGAATATATTTAGTTGGCAATTGAAAAAAGCACCGGCACAACATTGAAAAGACGTTAGAAAATGGATGAAAAAAATTATGTCGTAAGTTGGATGTTCATCAACCGGGATTGGGTACTCAGCTCTGAATGGAAATGGCCGACCATTACCGAAAGGACTGACGACATGAATCAGAGTTGCAATAAAGACGAAGAGAATATAGACGAATTTAAGAGGAGTAATTCGGCTGACATAATTCATCAATATTTTTCGTTCAGTGGACTCTGCATCCTTCACAAATATCTCGATTTTGCTGATTAAATTCTGTAAATTGTACGTAACATTTATTTTAATACATAAGACAATAGAGTTTGCTAACCTGAAACTCGTGGTAATAAACTTTGGCAATGATCATTTTTATCGCTATTTGAGTCGTAATCATGGCTCCACCCATCACCTCAATGAGTGGCATTGTATTTGTCCGCTGTAGCCATGCTGTACCCAATAGAAGAGAAATAAAATGGGCGATAATAATAAAAGAACTCCACCAGCCGATTTGAAAACTGATTTTTGTAGTTCGGGTTGCTTTCGAATTAGGAGGCCACGTGAATATAATCGATGTGCCTAGTTTAATCCATTGCATTCCAAGCTTTGGAGTTACTCTTCCAATCATGGCTAGGATTTGATGTTTCCCAAGTTCCAGACGTTTATTTTGTTGGAGATGGCTCTTTTCATTCAAACAATCCGACTTAATAATTTGTTTTCAAATCTGATTCAAGCAAAATTCAAGTCACAAATTGGGGGAATTTGGGGCAAAGAGTCGCGAAGAACTAGCAACATAAAGGGTAAAAACTCTAGGAAAAAATCGTACGGAAAATATCAATAATAATAGAAGCTAGAATATGACTAATTTATCCACTTTTTCCCAATATTGTATCCAATGTCTATTACTAATAAATTAATCGGGTTTATCAGAGCGTATCAGTATCGATAGTTATGAATATTCCAGTAGCAAGCTCACAACAAATTCATCAAATCCAATGATTTCCCTTTCCCAGGATATCATTAAGTCCGTAAACAATATTTCCATTAAAAAAGTTCATATTTATTGACTAAAGCTTAATCTGAGAGGCAGAAACAATGTATTTACAAATTATATACAGAATAATTGTAATCTTTTAGGAACTGTTTGACTGTCAAAGTGTCTGTTGTTGAGGGCTGGGATTGTACTATTGAAGAACACCCATGGGACTACTTCACTCAGTGAATTAGGGTTTTGCCAACTTTGGTAGGCCCTTCAAGAGTCAGAATACGCCCAGGAGCACGACCGAGCGGATATCTGAGCTCAAGACCTCAGCCATTAAAATTCTGATTTCAAATCCGATTCAAGCAAAATTAAACAGTCACAAATTAGGGGAATTTGGTTCCAAGATTCGGCAGGAGCTAGCAAAATAAATGGTAAAAACTCCAGCAAAAAATTGTACGGAAAATATCAATAACAATACAAGCTAGAATATGACTAATGGATCCTTTTTTCTTCCAATATTGTATCCAATATCTATTACTAATAAATTAAGGCCTGGGTGGAGGTTTCTTACAACCCCCCCCCCCCCCGGCCCCGGCTCCTATCACTCATACTTTCAGCCATCGGCCATGTACTTTATTAGATTGTACTTTTGAGAAAAAAAAAGGCTCAAAATCGAAAAAGGGCTCCGTCGCACCCTCAGCAATTTTATTTCTGATTTTTCAAGGGTATTTTTATGGCACATTTCTGAAAACTCGCGATGAAAAAAGTCATTTACGCAACCGGGTGTAGGTCCAGATAATCTCTGCTGGGGAGATAATAAACCCAGGCACTTTCCTCACGAACAGAATTTCCCACATTCACTTACTAATTTAAAAAAACATCCTTTGTCGGGCACATTGTTCTTTTTTTAATATGTTGACCGCACTTTTTTTTCGAAACAACAAAAAACTAGCGATGTAAAACTATTATAACGAGCTGGCGATCAGATGTTGTGCCAGTGTACCCAGAGGCACTTGACCTTAGCGCTGCGCCGGTAAACATGACGAAAGTGCCTGGGTTTATCTCCCCAGCAAAGATTATCTCGACGTTCACCTGGTTGCGTAAATTACTTTTTTCGTCGCGAATTTTTAGAAATGCGCCATAAGAATACGCTTGAAAAATCAGAAATAAAATCGCTGAGGGTCCGACGGAGGCCTTTTTTCTATTTTGTACCTTGTTTTCTCAAAAGTACAATCTAATAAAGTGACTCTGTCTCCTCTCTCATTCCGCTATCTTAGATGGCTGAAAGTATGGGTGAGGGGAGTCCGGGGGCGGGGCAGGGGGGGATAAGAAACCTCCATCCGGGCCTTAATCAGTATCAGTATCGATAGTTATGCATATTCCAGTAGTAGGCTCACAAGAAATCCATCAATCGAATGATTTCCCTTTCCCACGATATCATTAAGCCCGGACTAGAGCCCCCTCTAGTCCACTTGAAACAATACTTTCATTAAAAAAGTTCAGATTTATTATCTAAAGCTCAACCTGCGAGGTAGAAACAATGTATTTACAAGATATATACAGAATAATTATAATCTTTTAGGATGTGAAATTCCGGGTCACATGGCTAGACGTTTGGAGCACTTTTCGTGATAGTCGCATAGTCCCCGAGACCGGATCACGTCCGAAGTATTTCACCTGGAGTTCCTGGCCAACTTCGATATTCAGGGCACTCGGATGGACGACCGAGCGTTGATCTAGCTGAGAGTTGTGAAGCAGTGTTGGATGCATATTGGGATAAAGGATGACCATTACTCCAGTGTCACGGATTTCCACGACTTTAGCCGTGTAAATTCCCCCGAACTCGAGGGTCGGCGCTTTCTCCTCCGTCAAGAGCTTATTGATCATCTCCTTTGCCTCTGCCATTGCCGTCTCATTCGGCGCGAAGAGGGTGTAGGAGTTCTCTTCGTGTGGATGAATCTAAAAGAGAGGGAAAGAGAGAGGAAAAAAAGTTATAAAAAAATTAATCGAGGTTGTGGGGAGACCTAGTCTACGAGAGCTGTTGAAGTAATGAAATACTCACACTGACTCCAGTTTCTACAAGGATTTTCTTCAAATTACACCCTCCAATCCCCAAAAATCTTCCCCGCTGATGTATCGGCACTTCTATAGTTGCGTTTGTCGGCATATTCTGCTTACCGACTCGAGGGGATGATATCACCGCATTCATTTTACCGATAATTTCACTCTTCGCTGATATCGCCTGACTTATACTCTCCATGACTATTTTCAGGGGAAGACCGGGAATCTTGACATCAGCTTGAAGCGCAGTTATTCCTTTTTTCGTGCCCGCTATCTTGAAATCCATGTCGCCGAGGTAATCCTCGATCCCCTGGAATCAAAACAATTCATAGCATCCCTTGGACTGGCCTCCCTGGACGCGGCTCCCGACGGGGGCTTGGGGATTTTTTTTCTTAGAAAATTCCAAACTCCTTTTTTTAGATTTCTTGCAAACCAGCTGACCATGAAAAATCTCGAATGAACGCTCGAACTTGAACTCGAGGGAAAATTAGAAGAAAGGAAATTGGTCGGGGTTGTTGGTCGCTCGCTACGCTCGCTCCCATTGCTGCTGCGTGCGACTTGCCGATCAATTCTCAATACGACTCGTAAAGCAATTTTTTTTCTTGTATTCGGCCCTTGGCGAGCCTCGTAACCAACTTCCCGATAGGCTGAAATATTAACGTCGAAATTTGGACGACCTTCTTCAGAAGTATTACAAAGGGTGAGAGGATTTCACTTTAAAGAATCCGAATGGGGGCGGGGAGAATTGACTCCCACCTGATGATATCTAGACAAAGTCAATAGCTATAGACGGCGATCAAAGGTACTTCGATCGGATGACGCGCCAGCGCGGGAGCGCGATCGAAAGGAATTGAAAATTTACCCCTATTTTTGAAAAAACTCAAAAGGGGGTGGTGAAAGTAGGCTTAATCTGGCAACCATCGCGTTATCCCCACTCCTTTGTTTGATGTTAAAAGTTATGCTGACTGAACCATATATAGGTTACCAGTTAAACTGAAGTCAGCATTAGTTTTTACATCGCTAAATACCACCACTCCACGTAATTGCCATGGGTTACCGTGTCTCCACTCCTAAAAACGAAGGAAAAACTTATGCTGACTTTATGGTTCAGTCAGCATAACTTTTAACATCAAACAAAGGAGTGGGGGTAACGCCATCATACGCAAATTAGAGGTGGTAGGGGTAGCATTTCATGTTAAAACTTATGCTGACTTCAGTATAGTATACGTGCGATGGAGTGAAGCGACCCGCTAAGGGTTAACCTATGATTTTTTCTCATACTAATAATAGTATATTTTTCACCTAGGGAGGAAAACTAGACAAGTCATCCTCACGTGCAAAATTACGACCCGAGCCGAAGGCAAGGGTTCTAACGCCGTGGGGAATGCTTGTCTGATTCTCCTCGAGAGGGTTGAATACGATTTTTCTGCCAAACTGGACAAAACCGAGCGAAGTGAGGTTAGAATGCTCACTTTCGGTACATGTAGGGAGAAAAAAAATTTCTCTTGAAAAAAAAAATCTCTCAGTGTACAAATTAAAACGTCTCCTCCTAAACTCACCAAAAGATCCGTAAGTATCCTGTAATCCTGAATTTGCTTGTTCTCCTCGTCATACCGCGTAACGAGTCCAATGGCGACGCCAGCCGCAGCCGTGGAAATAGGCACTCCAGCGTCCAGTAGTGCTAGGCTACCGCCGCAGACGGAGGCCATGGACGAGGAGCCATTGCTCTCCAAGACTTCACTGGTCAGTCTCACAGTGAACGGGTAGTCATCGGGAATGATTGGCCTGAGGCCCTTCTCCGCCAGGGCGCCGTGGCCCATCTCTCGTCGACCGACGGGCCCAGTGCGTCCTGTCTCCTTAGTGGCGTAAGGCGGAAACTCATAATGCAAGAAGAAATTCTTCTCCTTGAAACCACTCGTCAACATCGTTATCGTATCCATCTTGAGGGCACTGTGCATCGAGTCCAGGGTAACTGTGCAAAGTACCTGGGTCTGACCGCGTTGAAAGAGGGCCGAGCCGTGGAGGGGCTTGAACAGGTCCACTTGACACGTGATCGGTCTCAATTCTGTCAATTTTCTGCCATCGCATCTCACGTTGTTCTCGAATATCAGGGATCTGAAGATCTCTTTGGAGATCATTCCGAAGGCATCGACAACAGCTGTCAGATCCAGGTCAGGGACGCTGCTCTTCATGGTATCCAGGATGCTAGTTCTGAGATTGTTGAGGGCCGTATCTCTCGAGATCTTGTCGTGAGAGTAATCAGTGAAGATGTCGCGTAGCTTGATCTCCGATAGCGAGCGAACTGATGTCTTCAGCTCTTCACTCACTCTGGAGGTCTTCTCGAGGTCTCTCTTCGGCTTGCCGTGGATCTTAACCAGCTCGGAGATGCCGTTGATGATTCCTTGGCACTCTTTCACTCCAATTTTAATTGCTTTCTTCAACTCTGGCTCTAGGATCGCGTTCGCACAGCCGTCCAACATTATCACCATGTTCTGGCCGGATGCCGTTATGATCAGGTTCAGCGCGCTCTTCTGGATTTCGTAGCGCGTTGGGTTTATCAGGATTTCACTGTCCAGGAAGCCGACACGCACCGCACCCACTGGACCATTCCAGGGGATGTCGGACAGGGCTAGGGATGCTGAGGCTGCGTTTATCGCGAGCACGTCGGGATCGTTTTCCCCGTCGATTGCGAGAATGTTGCACATTATTTGGGTGTCGAAATTGTAGGAGTCCGGGAAGAGGGGACGGAGGGATCGGTCTATGAGGCGGGAGGTCAGGATTTCGTGCTCGGTGGGGCCGAGCTCACGTCGTAGGAAATTTGTCGGTATTCTACCTGCTGCTGATGCCTTCTGGCGGTAGTCCACTACTAGGGGGAGGAACGAACTGGTTGATGAGCTGTGGGTTTTGCTTACTGCGGTCGCCATCACTGAAGTGTCGCCGAAGGTCACTACCCCACAGCCGTCCGCGAATTTCGCTAGCTTCCCCGTAGATATTGTCATGGGTTTCTTGGAGGTCCTGGGGACATTTTATTTTTTATTATTCTCGATTTATCTCCGATTTTTTTCCTCTCCAATTTATTCAACTCTCCGGTTGTTGTGGATTTTATTTAATTATTCTGGTTTTTATTGGGATAAGCAGAATTTGAAAAATATTTGTTGAAGCAGTTCCAACATTTTTATTATTTTCCTATCAATTTTTATCATTCGGAGTTGATATTTATTAATCTCGACGAGGAGGGAAAATGAAAAGGAAGTCTAGAACAGAAAATTTCCAGCAAAAAAATTTGGATTTTTTTTATAAATCGACTCGTTCTCAACAGAAATCTTTGAAAATTTTATTGACAAATCATTTCTATTTTTTAATCAATTCTTTGGTATTGTACTTTTTTTTAGGAGCACATTTTTCTAGAGTAAATAACAACTCTACAAGAGCTATTTGCAGAAATGTTATCCTTCTCTTACGAAATCTTCAAAAGCTGCAGTGAGAATAAAATTGACCACTTAAGTTTCTGTCTTTATTCATGAGGCTGAAGTTGTATTTAAAACGACCAATTTTGCCATTGCAATATCGCTCAATGAATCGACTTGAGACGAAAGTAAAAAACATCACATCTCAATCTCGTCATTGTCTAGATGAGATGTTTTTTAT
>JAPYZM010005344.1:0-12359 GCA_030522845.1 Psyttalia concolor
CAGATATGGTTACAATGGTTCCTCTTGCGGAATCCCCACCAGTCGCGTCCCGGTTGCGAACCCTGGGTCATGATAAGAGCTAGCGAGCGTTGTAATACCTTACCGCTCGTCCAATGGAATTTAATCAAATTTATATAAATCATTTCATCATTTAATCATTGATATACCTCCAGTAGGGAAGTTGAGGGAAGGGTTCCATAGATCTACCCGACCTCCAGTAGGGAAGTTGAGGGAAGGGTTCCATAGATCTACCCGAACATACGACATACGACATCCCAAGTCTTTATGTCTCCATGCGATCAATTCATTTAAAGAAGCACGATACCGACCCTATAGTAGTATATTTCGTAACAAGTGAAAAAAATGGTTCAAAAACCACTTTTTCCATGAGTTACGAAGATAATTTTTCATCTTCGCTTGGCATCGAGTAACTTTTTCGACACATTGGGATGAAAAATTATGTCCGTAACTCGTGAAAAAAGTGTTTTTTTTACTCGTGGGATTATTTCACTCGCCTTCGTCTCATGATATAAATATCCCACTCGCTAAAAACCATTTTTTTTCACTTGTTACGAAATATACTATTCCGACAAGATATGAGCAAAATAAATCCATCTTTGCCTCAATTTTCGAAGAAAAAAATCTATCTTACCTATTTTGCAATGAATTGCTATATAAAATGATCATAATGATAGGATAATAGCCTGGCAACTTGAGGAGAACGTCATTCTTGACAAGCTTTCCTATAAAAAATATATTTTCAGGCGGGAAAGGGAACGTCTGGTGTGAACGATCTGTCTCTTCGGCCGAATATTCCATTATTATTGAAAACAGAACGTTTATTCATTCTTAAAATCATCAAGCGCGCATAAAGCAATTCCTTTTTTTCGTAATTTTTCACTGACGATCTTATTGTCCGAAATCAGACTTGTTTGAGAACTTATTCGTTTTTTGCTGTGTATTTTCGTAGTAAACAGTGGTCACTTAGGGACTCTCGACTTCAAGCGTCGTAATTTGGTTTCTGATGCTTTCATTATCGTATTTCTATTGTAATTTTTGCTACATTCAATAGCGTATTATATTTTCTATGTTGCACGTGTACAACAAAACATATTGGAGAGAAGAAAATATAAATGCATGTTATGTATGAAAAGGGATTTTTGCATTGCAAAATTGCCTTCACTGTTCAACTAAAGAGTAAAGAGTTATACATACTTTTTTTCCTCTTATAACACCAGGTACGTATGGCTTCAGTTCTGGAATATCCGGTGTTTCTAATGCCTGTTTATTTATATGTTCGATGAGTTTTTTACGATTGAGGGGACCCGTTGGGCTCTTGTCACACTCATAACTACAACGTTGCGATGGCGGCATGAAACTGTCCTATTAAATCAAAGTGAAATAATTAATTAACCTTTTTTGCGCTTAATTTCACATGTTTTAGTTTCTCTTTCGTATGACGAGATCGAATTCACATAGTATTGGAAAATGTTCTCTATTTTTTTTTTCGAGACTAGTTTGCCTTCTATTTTTATCGATAGCTAATGGTTTTCTTGGTTTTGGTGCTTGAAAACCTTTTTGTGTATATTTTTTATGAAACCCATTCAACATTCGATATTTTTTTTCTTTACGTTTTTAACTGCTTCAATTTTTTAAATTTCATTTTATGTCGTTATATCTAAACGACATTTAATGTTCAATGAATTTTGTTGTCTCTTTGTTGTGAATTTGTGACAAAATCCATTGAAATTCATCTCCTCCATAGATTAATTATCAATTAATGTTAAAGTATATAGGTATAAAAAAGGCATAAAATACTTAATGATACATGCTTTTTTGACCATGAAAATATCATTTTATGGTAGTTGTCAAAGAAAAAAAATCTCATTCAAACCAAAATTCCGTGAATTATCTTCTTTGTGACTTAAGTTAATCAAATTCATACCACATAAGGTTAATAATTTCACGCAAGTAATATCAAAATTCACAAAAATTGGAAGAGAACTGAACTCCCACCACAAAAAAAAATTGTTAATAGAAACTGAATCAAAATTAAAATTTCTAACATCGCCATATTCAAAAGAAAAAAAAAATACTTTTCAAAAACCAGCCTCACGGAACCCAAATTCAATAAGTCGTTATCATTTTCTTCCACTAACAACTCTACGTACACCATCATCAACTTCTTTAGTTAACATACTTGATTTCGTCTGGCGCAAGCTGTGACAGCAGCTCATCATTATCAATAGAATCATTCAGGTCCACAAATTCATCAATCAAATTCAACCAATACTAAAGTTGTTCAAAACTTCAAAATAAAAATCATCAAGCAGTTAATTCGAAAAAAAAACCACTTTGCAAAAAAAAAGTCTCATTGAATCCCCAATCTAATGAGTCATTCAATGAATCTTCGCTCTCCTGCCCTCAAATAAAAAATCTACTTACATCAGGATCAACTTCTTTGGCTAGCATGTTAATTTCCTCTGGCGTGAGCTGCGACAGCAGCTCATCAACATCAACATCTTCATAATCACTGAGGTCCTTCCCATAGAGCTTGGCAGCCGTCGTCATGGTGCTTTTTTTGTGGGACGCCGAAGTCTGTAAGCAAACGAACCCCATGAATCCATCCACCAGCATTCGAATACCCCGACTTTGCAGACCCTCGCCCCCATAAGCCACAAACCTAAATCACTCTAAATCCCTTTGGAATTTCTACCCTTGAACTGTCTCCTCACCTAATCAAACGTTATCAAAAGAATTAGGACCCCCGCGACTAAAGAACCTACAGAACCCCGAGAGCTCAGATCTCCAATTGACAACGAAGCCCGGACTTCTCGATTTAATGTACGAGAGAGAAAACGCTATAGTAAACGCCGGCTGATGCCTCTGACCCCGTATCGATTTTCATTGACAACTAGACTTGCCAAATTGGCATTACGACGACGAGAAAATTACATTCGCACAGCTAAACCAATCGACTGACAACGTAATTCGGACTTTTGGCCTTCCAGTTGAGTTAACCGGATCACGCCAATCCCCGGATTTATTTTATTTATCGTTAATCACTGGCGGAAATAACAAATGGAATAAACCTCACCCACTTCTTCACAGACGCACGTTTCAGGCGAACTGAACTGCACACAGACAGCGCCCTTTGGGTAATCTAAACTTGCTTCGGGCTAACTCGTGTTCAAAACAATGGGGCTGGAGGGGGCACTTACGAGGGTATTAGGGAGAGGTCGTTACTCTTGAGTTGTCGATAATTACGTAATTTTGATTTTGAGGAGATTATTTGACGGAAATTTCGGGGATGGAAGATTTTTGGAGACGATTCGGCGGAGTTAGGAGAAACGGTTTATGGAGACTTTGGGCGCAGGTGCGACGCGCAGTTATTGACGTTTGCTGGTGTGCGGGAAATTTGAATGTCAGTCGGGCGAAAACCGGTATGCAAGCGGTGAGAAGTGGCGAAATAATAGTTCCATGAGAAAATGTATGTGTGAAGCTAAGAAATCAAATCGGATGTCGAAATATCGTGCCATATTTAAAAAAATTTCTATCGATATTGTAATTTCCAATGATTATGTAATTGTATATTTCGTAACGAGTGAAAAAAAATGGTTTTTGGCAAGTGGGAGGTTTATATCCCGAGGCGAAGGCGAGAAAAATTATATACGAACTACGAACATAATTTTTCATCTCAATGTGTCGAAAAAGTACTTTTCCGACACAGCGTGATGAAATAGTATATTTCAGCACTTGTGGGATAATTTCTATTTCAATTGCGCTTAGCGCCTTGGGCCTAATTCAGCCGGTTCCAGGCCTCGTGGCATAAAATTATGTTCAGGACTTGTTGGGAAATTTCGTCCTCAACGTGTGTGGTTACATCACTCCCCTACGGCTCATGCTGTAAACCCCACCCACGTTGAAATCGAAATTGCCCCACACGTGCTGAAATATACTATTTCATCACGCTATGTCGGAAAAGTAACTTTACAGTCACTTTCTGCTTCGCGTCGGGTGACTGGAAAGTACTTTTTCGACACATTGAGATGAAATAGTATATTTCGTAACAAGTGAAAAAAAATAGTTTTTGGCGAGTGGGAGGTTTATATCACGAGCCGAAGGAGCACTTTTCACTCCCTTGATGCAAAGCCGAGAGTGACTGAAAAGTTACTTTTCCGACACAGCGTGATGACATAGTATATTACGTAAAAAGTGAAAAAAGTGGCTTTTGACTCGTGGGATTATATCACTCGCCAAAAACTATTTTTTTTCACTTGTAACGAAATATACTATTAAAAAAAAGCTGTTTCGAAAAAAAAGACACTCTGAGAAAATTTTCATACTTAACATGGCAATTATCTTCCATGTGGAAATTTTGGAATGAGCAATTTCTTTTGAAAAAGAAAAATGCGACGAGAATTAAGGGGATTTATTTCTGATACGCGCTAAAGGTAGAATTCATAGAAACAATTATCCATGACAAATAATTTTACTGTCGGGCTTTTGAAAGTTCTGTAGTAAATTATAGAGAAAACAATAACTTTCCTATCGGAAAGTTAAATATAATTAAATTTCGTTTTTTCTCTGAGTTACCTCCAATTAAATATTTCACAAAAATACAAAGTTAAACGAAGAAAAAGTTGAAAACTGTTAAAAATTCCTAAAAAGTTCAATAGAAATCCGATTTTTCACAAGTGTTTTTAACATTTGGTTAACAGATATTGACAATCAGAAACGATACCTTCTCCCGTTCACGAGACAATAAATTAATTAAATTGTCCTACACAATTACCAAATTAAGTAGTTAATTAATTACTTAATACCCTTTCTCTTCTTTCGATACGCATGAGCAACTGCTTGCATTGACTAATTACTTCATGAATTTTTATTATAAAATTTCCCAATCAATTCTCACGTTAAAAGGCTAAAATTAAATTAATTGAATATTTTTTTCGTCGAATAACCGTCCTCACAATTCTTTACAAGGGACTAATAATCGAGGCAGTCATTAGTAATGACTCTTAATGATAATGACGAGCTGAAATGCGAGCCCAGCGGAATTCAATGCCGATTAATTTGACCTCAACTGATAATTACAATTAATTTTAAAAATTTGATACGACAAGGAACGCGCCCTCGACCAAGCGCCATTACCCGCCAACTATTTGACGGGGGAGAATGGCAAGAGGAGCTTCACCGTGACCTGTCGTGTCGCCTAAATCCATCATCGCTGGCCCTCGGTATACCTACTGCGACAGCATTTACATCCGAGTGCCTACAGCTGCCCCAGAGATCGGAATGCCCTGCGGTTATACTGGGTTATGCATACATGTCAACTGCCTCATTGCCATTATGCATAAGCGCAACCAAGTATTCAATTGAATTTCATGACGAATGGAAATTGGAAGCCGGAGATGTCAATAGAAAGTCCCGGAAGTTGCGTGCTTAGTCAAATGCGCGAACAGCTTGAGTAGAGAAAAATTTTCATTCAAACGAGAAGTCTAAGTATTTCTTGCCGAATTAAATCTCTCGAATCGGAAATCTCCCCTCAAAGGACAAGTTTTTGCATTTCATATTATCGTTTTATTTTTTATTTTTTATTTCATTGTTTATTTCTTGGACACAATTCTCCAGTTTTTTTGGACTTTACATTTATTTTTTTAATTAACTTTTTCTTTTCTTGCTTTTTTTCACTTGAAAAATTTTTATTTTTCATGATTATTTTTTCTTGTGATTAGGGACCATTTCCATCAGGCCTAGATAATAATATTTTCAAATAATATAATTTGAGGGTCTGGCTTTTGTGTGAATTATCAATTGATTTCGACAATAATCGATTTCATTTGACGGGATACTTTAACGATTTAAAAGAAGATAGAGATGAAAATAATTGATTCAGAGAGGTAGAGGAGAAATAGGGAATAAAAAAAATTTAACATTGGATGATATTTTTTGTTTAAAAAATAAGATAAAATCAAATTTGATTTTTTGAAAATTTCAATTATCATTTTATTTCGAGAATGAGTGTTTTTAAGTAGGAAAATTTCGCAGGCACTTGTACAGAATTTTTCTTTATAAAAAAAAGTGTTTTTCGGAGTATTTCATTAATTCCTTGAAAAAATCACTCGTTTCGTAAATCTCAGGGTCACCTACACAAACTCCACCTCCACCGATCTTCCAAAAAAAGCAACAATGAATGAAAAAAACGACGAGGAGCTGACAGCCCCCCCGCAAAGTTCTATCCTCTGAAATGATATATTCCCGCGATATCTCATCTCCAGGACCTGCCGAAGTGACGGGCGACGGCGATCACGGGGGCTTTTTCCACCGCTCCCTCGTACAAGAGGGGTTTCAGAAAATAGCTGAAGCCTCCTCGCTCGGGTCTGGCATCCACCCAAAGGTCTATACTTGGACATCGTTCGTGCCTCGATTATTAATAGTGAGAAACAGCGCGGCCACTGGCCTTCTCGTGAACTAACATAACCGCATCCCAGAACACCGACTCCCCGACAACACGAACAACGAACGGGTGATCTGACGCCCGTGACCTAGGCCCGTATTGATGATGACTGCTGCACACTTTAACTTCAACTATTTTTTCATTCCTTCTTTTCGCTGCACATAGGGCCGAACAGCTTTTCATGCCTTCATATTTGACACATCATAATGTCCAGTGCATAAAATTCAATCGATCAATCGATCATTTTGTTTCCTTTAATTTCCCGGGATGAAGATAAATAAAATCATTTATCCCGAGCTTACTTCAAAATTCAGGATAATTGGATTCTTCGTATTAGATTATTATTAAAATGTCAAGGATATATAAAATTAGCAAACTGATCCCCTAATTTCCAACATTACTTTTAACTCATTAACTGAATTTTTAGTAACAAAATACGTAACAGTCATAGTATATCACCAATAGTATATGAACACATATACGGTGGAATCGAATATTAATTTTTTCACTGCCTTTTTCGATGGAATATTTATCGATGAAGGGAAAGGAAAACCCGAGATTTATGGATTTTTCCTCAAATTCCTAAGATGGAATGGTTTCTGGGTCATTGTCATGCTTAGTGGGAACTTTATGCAGTTTCTAACCAACTCAATGAGTTTTTCTTTCTATTGTTTACATTTAAAATGCTGGGAAAAGGTGAGAAATGGAAAACGGTTTCCTTTCTCGAGAGAATTCCATTAGACAATTACCATGACATGATTTTTTCGCTACTTTCACGCTTAGATTTCGTGAGATTTTTTTTTATTTTAGCGGGATTTAGAAATAGACGCAAAAATGAATAAATTTGTGTTTTCATCCCAATTAATTTTGTTGATGAAACAACATAAGATGTGACAAGGGAAGATTTGTTGGCGGCAATGAATTTTATTTTTGCTTGGGAGGGAATTTCCGCAGAAGTAAAACCGATGGTAATAATAATCAAAAAGAAATTTCAGCAGAATTGAACTTGAGCAAAAAGAATATCTAGAAAGTCTTGCAGAATTCGGCGAATGGAAAATGCAGAAGGTGAGACAATCGGAAAATCGTTTCTTTTCTCCCGATTAATTTTAGTAAACGCGAAGACATGATTCTTTTACGACTTTCACAGATTTCTGAGTTTTCGGGTTTTTTTTGTCAGAAGAATTCAGAAATAGCCGCACGCAGAAATAACAAATGTTCTTTGTTATCAAAAGGCTTCGTTCAAAAATTTTATTTGTGAAGCAACATTATTAATTAATTGACGTATTAATAATTATCCATGGGAGATTATGTCGTGCAATAAATGAGAAGAACAACAACAATGAACAACTAAAAAATATGTCCGAATAAAGAACGATGACTGAACGGAAAAAACTATAGGCAAAGGGGGAAGAAATATATAGAAAAATGTCAAAAATAACAGGGAACGTGACAAAAAAATTTGTTAAGTGTTAGGAATAATATTTCTACTTGAGGCGGAATTTTCTTAGGAACAAAAACAATGTTAATAATAATCGGAGAGAAATGGGAGCAGAATTGAATTCGAGAAAAAATAATGTCTAACAATAGTTTCAGGTGAAAAACGTGAAAGATGATGTTTATTTTTTCATGTAGTTGAACAAGAAGCTTGCACATTATACATGTTGAAACTACTGGCCAAAATACTTGGCAGACAGACACGCGAAGACACGGATTCTTTAGTAATCTTATGATTAATCTACGTCACATGGTGTGGGATGTCTTTTTATGTCACGCAAAAATTGATAAACTGTCTCCCTGCATTATCACGGAATTTCTATTCATCTGACGCGCAATTTTTCTCAGCAACGATTGAACGTTTGTACGAAAACAATTTTATAGAAAAAATTGACATAGGCTATTTAAATAGAAAATTCTATAATACTTCTTTTTATTGAACTGAGGAACCGCCCAAACAAGTGCACAGAAAAAATATATCCAATGTCTATAAAACATTTTCTTTCTGAGCAATACTTCAGAAAATTGTGCGCATGAATTTTCATTATTCAATTCCCAGATCTTTTTACCCTATTTGTTTTTTTGTCCTCATAATTGCAACAAAGAGAAGAAATTTCTTGGCAAATAAGTAAAACTAAAAATCATCGAGCGCGGTGCTCAATCATGAAACGAAATTCTGCATAGGGGACTGGAAAATAGAGGGGAAGTGCTGCAGTTATGAAAGCCCAGCCTGAATGACCAGTGAAAACTCGGGGGCTGGTTTCTTGGAAGATGTACGGAATTATCTCGGCGATAAAGTTTGCTATGGTTCCGTTTGTTGTTAGTCTTTCCTTTTTTTGTACTGGCAGTTTCAAAAAAATTGAACAAGTCGGCTGCAGGCCAAAGATACGCACGAGAAACTTCAATCGAAAATTTTAGCAAATTAACTAGACAATTCTATTGACTTTAATTGAACTTGTGGAGGAAAATTTAGGGAAAAGGAGTCTACTGGGGCCATAAATTAGCCGGGGACTGAGAGGGCCTTGTGAGGCCGGAGGCCTACAAGTCGTCACAGGTGTTTCAGTGAGGAACAAACACCCTGGCGACGCTAGCTGAGGAATTTCCGAACAAATGACGAATACGACATTGAAGAGCTCCTCTGAGAAGTGGAGATCTAGCAGTTCGGTCAGCAACGTAGAGGAGAGCATATCTGCTTGCGACTGAGCATTACTCTTCAGTTCTAATTACGACGTTAGGCTTGATTGTTTTTTTTTATCACCTTTTCTATTAAATTAAATATTATATCGTTTGCGTGGCTATTTAATGCAGTTTTGATTTTACCCAGCTAAAATACCCTTATAATAAAACTATTGTCTACAAACTCTCTATTAGTGTTTATTCGTTTCCTCTGAGAATCTTCGATAAAAAGTATTCTACATAAAAAATCCTCTTCCTCTATACAATTAATTCTATTGGTATAATTCCATTCGCATTTGATTGACTAAAATTGTCCAAGTTTCATTAAAACTTTCAGTTATAAACAGAGAGAAAATTCGAGCCGAGAAATTTTCGTGAAAAACATTTCAGTAGTATAAGTTGGATATAAAATCCATAATTCTATTGAATTTTTCTACAGAATATTTTCTACCCAAAATGTACAAAAACAGGTAAAAAATCGTAAAAATCTGGATCAAAATCGAATAGAACTTGTATATCGACTTCGCTCGGATCGTCTGCTCAATTTTTTCAGAGGACAAAAAAAATAGCGAACATCTGATGACAATACTTACGAAAAACATTTTCGTAATCCTCTTGTCGTTAAAAAAATCGTCCCTCAGCTCTCTCATCAAACATAATCTCTCCAACTAATCCAACAAAAATCCCATGCACAAGCTCAATTCCTCACATGTTAATTGAGAGAGGCCTCGAGTCATGCTAAATGTCAACATGACTTATCCCAACGATCTCGGAATTCTCGTATTCCGCCCTGTTACAATCTAAAGCTAACAGACCCTATCGCCTTGTCTTACTTTCACTTCTATTCCTAAATCAACCGTCGCCTTTTTCTAATTCTCCGAAGTTATACCATTGTTCTCTCTAACCAATCTCCAGGAATTACCCTGTGGAAAAATGAAGGATACCTGTTTCTGGAGGATAATAAGTTCCAGGGATATTGATCTCAATCCACATTTTCCGCTCAAGCCGCATATTACAAGCTATCTAGATAACATTCCTTGTACAAAATTGGATATTTTGAGTTGTGGGAAATAATCGGACAAAAAATCTAGCGCTTTCTTTAAGAAATTGGATTATACAGACAATAATCTAATTGTTTTTTCCTTCGATAAACAATCGTACTCAATATGTTAGACAATTCTATTGAAGTTCTATTGAATTTTCTATTACTTTTTGGCTGTTTTTATTGCAATGTGTGATCAAAAATATTTTATCTAGAATTTTAATAGAATTATATATTTCTATACAACTCATTTTATTAATATATTATCTATAGAATTGCCACAGCTGAAATTCGAAGAAGTGTTATTTTTCTTATTCTCTTTTTGTTTTTCATCAGCAAGAAAATTAAATCAAAACATTTGAATGTAATAAGTTGTACAGAAAAATATAATTTAATTGCGAATCATTGTTTCATTCCTATACAGTTTTTCTTAATGAACAAAGCAATAAATATTTATTTTCTTAGATTTAATTCTATTGAAATTTTCGAAATTTGTTATTTTATGTTATGTTTGTTATTATCAATTGTCTACTATGAGGAACGGATAAGAATACGCAGAAAATGCTTAAAAATTATAATTGTTTCCTGCCAAATAAATAAACTCAATCTCCTCAAAAGAATCTCATCGTTCATCTCAAACTTGGCTGTATCATGCACAGAAATTACAATAATCTCCAACTAACGAGCAGTTATATCCCTCAATTACTTTCGTCCGGAAGGAAGTAAAAAAAATGAAACGCTCGCTCCAGAATATTCACGATGAAGCATAAGCACGCGAATGTTATATCAATTTGATTCTCTAAACCCGTTCGTTTCGAGTTTAATGGGTGAATCCTAGCGTTTCATGTTCCGGCGCAATGCTCACCGCGTCCGCGAGCTGTTACTCCGAGACAATTCGCGAAAATTTATTCCACGCAAAAAAACATTCAGGAAATGGTGAATTGACACGTTGTTGTGCCCCAAAATAGAAAAGTCACACGTACCGAGTTAAAAATACGCACTTATTTATCGTTGACCGAATAGAGATTTAAATAGAATTTTAAATTTATGATCTCCCATTTTTCAAATTGCAAGGAAAAATGAAAAGCGTTAGAGGACGGTAAACAAAATAAATTCACCTATTTAATTGGCATTTAAATGGCTAGAGGGGATTTGGACAACATGAATGAAACTGACGTATCCCATATACTAAAGTAATACACAAGAGTTAAACTAAAAGTTACGAGAAGGTGCCAAAGTACTGACAACCGGCAAAATATTCACGAGCGTAGTAATCACCTATCTATCTCGTGTACATAATTCTATTTTAATTTGCCGGTCAACGTTTACACCTGAGTCGAGCCAAACCGGGCGAACTTATCGGGGAAGCACGTGCAGTGAACACCGGGTGCATTGATTTCTCATTTCGAGCGAGGGCTATTCACTACATGAGACAATAAATTCTGAGTCTTTTTCAATTTTTCATTCGCTATGAGAACAAGGGGAGCTAGGTCAAAGTGTAAAAATATTTCTCAATTAGAAAATTGGAATTTTCAGTCTTTCAATAGTTCAATTGTTGCGATAAAATTATTCTATAGTTTTATAGCTGAAAATAATGATGAATTGTCAACGTTTATATAGTTGACAAATGTTTCCTTTAAAATATCAAATTTCAATTACAATTTTTGTTTAGTAACAATTATGAAATAGAAAAATTTCTGAATAGAAGTTTTTTGCACTCCACGAACTAAAAAAAATTTCACAGCGTGTTAAGTTTTTTTGTAGCAGAGAAAATGCCAAACAACTATGGCTTGACATTTCTCTACAAAAGCTGCTAGTTATTATTATCTTTTTATCATGACTTCAAAGAAATCAATTATCTCGATTTTCTTATTAACTGAACATCTATATTTTTCAACTGATAAAATGTACAACGAAAAATATCTCTCGATAATTGTTTTTCAAATTCACCCACTCTGAGAATGATTAGAGCATTAACGAAATGTAAAAATCAGAAATGATGTTTGGCATGTTATTTAATTATCAATTAGGCCCGATAACATGTGGTATTAAGAGAACATTTCAGAGAGAGAGGGAGGGAGAGTGATTGAGAGAGAGAGAGAGAGAGAGAGAGAGAGAGAGAGAGAGAGAGAGAGAGAGAGAGAGAGAGAGAGAGAGAGAGAGAGAGAGAGAGAGAGAGAGAGA
>JAPYZM010005346.1:0-12492 GCA_030522845.1 Psyttalia concolor
CCTCGTTTCGATCGTTCATTCCTACCTGGGCTTCGATATCCCAGTCTTGAGCACCAATGCTGTTCCAACCTTAAACCAAGGCTTGATTATATATTGACGGCCTATGCTTGAATCAATATACGATTCAACAATGGAAAGAAGCTTCATTCAAGGTTGCGTTATCCAGCCTTGATGTCAAATCTCGTTTCCGCCTTATTCCAATTGTCAGGGCTGGCTTTTCCTACCTGGGACGAAAATATTGACAACTGAAACTAGTGTCTTAAAATTTACCCCCACAAATCAGTTAGCCATCTTTTTTAATTTAAGCCACTGTATTTTTCATCACTTCTCGACTCGTTATTTCTCCGAATTCGTCAACCCCCGGCACATGTGCAGGGGAGAAAAAAAAATACAAATGGGAGAAACAAAATCCGGGGGGTAGAGGTGGTTTCTCAGCCGCAGAGAATCGCGATCATGTGTATTGAACTAGGGAAAGAAGAGTCTTTGAGGCTACGGAAGCCGTCCTATTCCCCCAGGGGAGCAGCAATTTATAAATAATTGAGACACGTCCGGTAAAAAATGAATTACGTCCTCTCCCTCTGTACAATATGAGGAGTTGTTTTACAGTAAAACGAGGCAAGGGGGATACCCGCGAGACATGGTCCAAGTTGATGTATATAGAGAGAAAAACCGTGGAAAAAGACGCGTGGAGAAGGCAAAAAAAAGAGGAAAACGTAACATAAGCCACATCAATTTTGCAATTGGAGAATTTTATGTCGCCCGGACGCCATATATTATGAACGAGTGTGGCCGGGTGGGCCGCCCCCTGTGTTATCCACTCACTTTTTTTTTCTTCCCTTCCCCCTTTATATATTTTTTTCACTCCGTGCATATCTCATATGATGCCTTGAGGGCTTCTTACATTTCAAACAAATGCACAAAAATGTTTCTTCCCGCATCAATTATTGATAGGGCTGGGGGCATTTTTTTTACTCCACTTTCAAATTCAATGGCTGATTGATGGAGTAAAAAATGTAATGATAAGGGTACGCCAGAAGAGTAGTAAAATAAGACGAAAACCCTCTCAAAATCAGATCCAAAAATGGCCTCCTCCGCTACTCTCCCCCACTCATTATCACCACAACCGAAGACCTTCTTTTATTCAATTTTTTTTTTAATTGGCTCGCTGATAAGATTGATGGCGGGGAAAATATCACGATAAGGCAACACCATAAAACATAATAATGTTTTTTGTGCTTGTGTTTTGGCCGTTCGTTTCAGGCCGAAAATTAGGAGTACAAACAGTTGGAGAACTGACGCACAGGGACGCCACGAGATAAGAGATAAAAGGGAAAGGGACTAATACGACGTACTTCAGAAAGATAAAGTTTGTGAAGCATTTGGCTTTCACGCAAACATCATTTTAATCCGAGGCGGGCCTCGCGAACACAGAGAGAATGAGAGAGAAATGGTGGACCCGGGGTAAAATTTTCGTGGCACTGGGGGGAGGGGAGGCCAGTGAGCTCCACTGAAGCAAATAATCAGGGAGACATTATTTTCTCTTTGAGTTGTGCAGCGCGTGCGTTTTAATGTTCAGAAAAAAAAAACAAATGTAAAACGAATATCAAAAAGGCAATTTCGTATAGTGCCGGAGAAATATATTCCTCCCCCCCCCCCAATTCATTTTCATTTCATTAACAAAAAAAAAAAACTGTATTTTCCTCGAAAATGTTAATTTTCCTGTGCACACGGCTTTTTGACGAAACCCAAAAATCCCATCCCGACCAGTTTTATTCACATACTCATCACCAAAACGTTAGAAGCCTAACACCGTTGGTGTGCATCATCAAAAGAACAAGGAAAAAAAAGGAAAAATTTACAAATCGCTCGTCGTCCCCGTGAATACCACAATCGCGGTATCACCCGCGTCTCCCCCATCCCCGCCGTTCATATTCTATTTGATATGATTTTTTTTCTCTCGAAAATACCACTGCCAACACTTCTCTCTGAATGTGTATAGTTTTAACGATGACGTCTGTATATCTCTCTGTATTTCTCTCCAACTGCTGGCCGGATGTCGTATAATGGCGCGTTCACCGACAAAAGAACATTTCTTCCTCGGGATTTTCACCTCCCTTTCTATTCCCCCCCCCCTCCCCCCTCCCTCCTCCCCGCAGCTACTCCTACCTCCCCCCTAACTATCACTCCATCTTCGTTCATCTTGCGCTGTGTAATGCGCACACACGCGCACGGCCCCGACAGTTTGCTAAGTTTATACGCTCGCGGATGCGATTCTGGGATGGTGACACTAACCCGGGAGAATATCTTGCGTTTTATTATTGCCACCACCGCGGCATATTCGTGCCTGCCTGTACTGTTATAACTGTTGCTTGGTTTGATAAAGGTACATCGTTACAATGAGACGTTTTGCATATGGGTTGGTATGAAGAGGATGAGAAATTATTAGTATTTTTTTTTTAATTATTTTTTTGTGCTTTGAGTGAGATTTTTTGGCATCAGGTGATGGAGATTTTGGGAGTTATTGGAGGGCGTTGGAGGAGTCTCGGGGTGAGGCCCAAGGGGCCCACGGAATTTGAGCCTTCCAATGGCTAAAATTAAAATCGAAGTCTTCAAATGTCTTTGGGCTCAATTTAAAATAAATAATAATTTAATTGACATCGAAAATTCTTCTAACCCAACAGTATCTCTAATTGGTAAATCAATTAATCGATGCCAATGTCAATAATATACCAATAGTGATTAACAATAATTTATTTATTAGTTAATTATTAATATGTCGATTTCTGTAGAAATGAACGTTTATGGTTAACGAGAATTTATTGAGGATCACTAGCCCCAAAGATCTCATAAATTAAGGCCCAGAGCCTCCTCAATTCAGGCCCAAAATGTCTTAAATTAATTTTCAATCCTCAGCAAAAAAAAAATCCCCCAAATAGTCGTAGCCATTCCAATAATGGCGTTCACCCTCGATTTCATTATCATCCAACTTATTCGCGAATGCAGAATTGATACGGCCCCCGACATGAATCACGAGGATTCCTAGAAGGCCGCCGCCGTCCCCAAAAATCATAACATCCATCCATGGCTTTTTCCGTCTCATCTCATTAAATAAAAGAGTAACATGACTGCGGCCAGGAAAAGACGGCTTTCCCGCTGCCAAGAGGGGGTTGCACACACACACACACACACACCCACACACATTCAGCCACACATACAAACATACTCATCTCTGGGGCCATGGGAAAATAAATCTTGTGGACACTCACCAGGAGGGAGAGGACTGGACACTGGACGCTGTCACCGGACACGGGTTGCAAGCGACTTGCAACAGATCGCGTGCGTGGAAAGAGAGGACGGCTATCAATGGCTGCATTATACGACACCGGTGGTGCACTGGTGTATTCCCCACCTCCAATGGGTTGTGTAAGTTCGGTGGAACTTCCTATCCGTGATACTTCGATTCGAATTTACACACGTGTGTATTCAACATTCGACTCGGGCCGATTCCCCAGAGCAAGAGGGAGAGAGAATGAGAGGGAGAGAGAGGGAGAGGGGGAATACCTTCGCACTACATATATTCCGTTGGGCGAGTGTAACGATGGTACGCCCTGTTGTTACTTGCCAGAGATCTCAGCCGTGGCTTTTCTGTTCCTCTCTTCGCTGTTCTGTTCGGTTCTGTTCTGTTGTCTTAACCCATACGTTTGTCCTCCTGTGTGTGTATATGTGTGTGGCTGTGTGGCGGGAGTTAGGGGGAGGGGGAGGGCGGGTGTATACGACTTGTCGGGAATTCATCGCGTCCTCTATCACCCTGCTCTACTCTCACCCAACCCTGCCAGTGCACGCTCGGAGTTTGCGTTAACACCGAGACGACGTATTTTGCCGATTAGATATACTTCCCCTCTTGGGCCTCAGCAAACACCGGATTCCCGCGCATTCGATTATCGTCTCTACCGGAAACTCTGGAGCCAAGGTCTTTTAGAGATTGTTCTTTGTGGGGGGGGGGGGGGGTTTATTTAGTCGGGGGTGCGGGCGAAGACTGCGAAAGGGGGTCGATAAGTTTTGCGAAATTTTTATTGAAAAAGGCGAAATCTGAGAGATTTGGATGACTTTTTTTGCAATACCTGCCGAAATAGTTCACTTTTCGGTACGGTTTTTCGTGCGTAAAGTGGTACTTTTCCGGACAGTGTACGTAAAAGTCAGATGTTGTGCGTAAAGTAAAACTCGTGCGTAAAGCTTCGCTTTACGCACTCGGATTTCACTTTACACGTGACCTTGACTTTTACGCAGTGTGCACAGAAGTCAGAGGTGGTGTGTAAAGTGATGCTCGTACACTCGGATTTTACTTTACACGTGACCTTGACTTTTCCGCACTCGGCACACAAAAACAGCTTTGCCCTTCAAACCTTCCCTCGAAGCTAACTTTGGCAGGTATTGCAAAAAATCCGGTGTGCAACACGTGCGTATCGCCCTTTTCGCCTCCTGTGATCGCCACTCGTTTGAAAAAGTGCTACTTTACGCACTAGTTGCACAATATACTATTTGCGAATACATTTGTGGTTTGAGTTTGGAGAGGAGACAATACAATCGCAGATTTTGAAAAAGATTAAAAAAATTCTTCGTCGATATTTATTTTCACTCTAAGAGATATTCGAATTGTATTTTATTTGTGATTGATGATTTTGGGGTGGTTAAATTGCCTGGGTTAATTATGCTACAATTTCGATGTTTAAGGGTTATTTGGGAAATTGATGATGATGATAGTCACATGCAGTTTAGTAACCATGTGCCCTTGGGGATTTTTTTTTCAGAGTGGCACAAAAATACGCTTAACTGATATCGAGGGAATTTCATTTTTACACAGTTTTTCTCTTCGTCGCGCAGATTGTGATGTTGAATGTGTGTTACTTAACAAATAAACTCACCGGGATCTAATCTCCTTCCAGGAAATTGTCTTCACGGCAGGGCTCTGTCCACCCACCGTCGAGCGATAGCCGTGCACATTGGGAAGCACTTTGGCACTCTGTAAAGGAAGCCAAACAAATTGCGTTATTATATTTCATTTTTCATTCGTGATATAATTTTTTTTTTCCATTACCGGTTTTTTTGGACGAAATAATATTCGATGGCTTATATTCTCTTCATTACAATTTTTTTGAACATTTTTAAGACGCTGAAAAGTGACTTCAATGTTTCAAATATTTAGGAAAATGAGTAATTTCTTTAGAATTTGATGACATCTCAGAAAATCCAACTCAATTTTCGCAAATTTCCCCCAAACATATTTTGACAGAAATTTCCAACCCCCGAGAGTCAGATCTAACTTCCCTCAATCCAATCCTTAGAATCCATCTTAAATCAACGACCGATAGATTTTTAATAGACCCCAATTTTTTAAATCCACTCCCAAAATCCAAAAGTCCCCTCAAACCGAGACTAAAAAATCCTTACAAATTAGACCCGGCAATCTCCAAAATCTTCGTTTTCCAAAGTAAAAAAAAAAAAATCAACTGCAAGCAATTTTTTCAAACCTGCTCCAATAAATTCCCGCAAGTGAAATCTGAACGCCAAAGTCCATCGGTATTTCACCCGCATTATATATCCAAGTCATTGTAGGGATTACCCGGAATGAGTGACACGTAGAAAGTGTGTGGAAGGATGCCGGACATGCCGTTACACATCGGAAGCTGCAGGTGGTCAGCTACTCTATAAATAGACTCGTGTATCTGGCTTGATGCAAGTCATACGGTAGTGGCTACCGAAAACCACCCCCCTCCCCCCAGCGAATTACCATTTTTTCTATTCTCCTCATCAAAAAAAAAAAATAGAATTGGACTCGAATCGGTCAAGTAGGTGCTCCCCGAGTGGGTGAGCCGGTTGCCGTCTCCTGCTTCGGAGAGTCGCCGCAGTCGCCCGGACACCAGCTCCCAGGAGATAGTCTGGTGAATCGAGGGGGAGGTGGGGAGAGAGGCCGAGTGAGAGGGAGAAAGGTTGGTGAGAGACGGAGGGAGATGTGTGTGCGAAGGATGCTGGAAAGTCCGAGTGGTGGCGGCACGGCCAGTACGGTCAGGTGGCTCGCAAGGACGCGGCAGGCCGTTCACCCGTTTCTCGGACCGCTTGGGTTCACTCAGAGGCTACATATACCCCCACCCCATCGTCACACGCACCTTCGTATATCTATTTTTCTCTACCCCCTTCCCCCCCTTTTTTTTCTCTTCTCGTGGGGCTCTATTCTCCGTGCCTCCTTCCACACGGAGGCTCTGAGGAATTATACGCGCGCTGGGATCAACTTTACACGTATTCCATCAGTTTTACGGGGCGTCAGTGGATTCGCATGGAAATTTTTCCGATTTTTTTCTCTCGATCTGATATGGATTTCAATAATTTCTGAGACGGTAAAAAATTGGGTAAAAATATTTCGCAAATGCGGAAAAATTATTTTAGGTCTGTTGTCTTAAATTAAGCGCGAAGGAAATTCGTCAAAATTGCCTAGAATAATATCCACCAAATGGGAATACTATTTGAATTAAGACCCAACAATATCTCAAAATAATCGAAAATCTCTACCAATTTTTTGAAATCTTCAATCAAGATCCCCTTTACCCAACCTGTATGGTACACTTCATAACCTCCGTAATCTCCCAAATTTTACGATTCCACGTATTATTATACTCCTCAAAGCACAAAAATAAAATCAAAGATGCTCAGCACGCGGAAGTTGCGCTCTCGTGCGCACTAAAACGTGGGCGCACATACCTCGAAGAAGCTCTCCCGCGGAGAACTAATAACCGACCGGGTGTTTTACCCACACACCCCCACATCCACTCGTTTTATTTCTCTCCCTCCCCTCTCCCTCTCTCTCTACCTCCAAATAAACTCCGCACTGTTATTAGCTTTCTTTTCGTAATACTTGCCCTGTCAACAGCAGGAAACGCAAGAACTTCTGACTTTGTTAGTCCGTATTATTTATTATTATTTTTTTTTTCTTCGCCAACTACAATGGGCCCTCGCTCGTCCTGTTTTCGCGAGAAAACTTTTCGTCGATTAGTTTCCGGATGATGGCGGGGAAGGGAGACAAAAATATATAAATGAAAGAAGAAAGACGGGAAGACGAAGGGGCAAAAGTCGATTGAACTGAAATTGAATGATTGGGGCACGCCTCGAGGGTCCTTGATTGTTCATTCAAACAACAATCGTAATTGCGTTACACACTGTGCGTTTTCGGTGGAATGGGATCGAGTGGGAGGGGGTGGGAGGGGGAGGAGGGGGGGAGCGAGTGTGAAGGGTTCTCCTACCGTCGTCCCTCTCTAACTCACGGGTTTTTGTATGGGCTATAACGAACATGGGAAACTACTCTCTTGAATGTACACGCCACAAACTCGAGCACCTTAACTATTCGACACACCTCTTGACGTACGTTAACATTGTTAGCGCTGAGGTGAATTGCTTCGGCACGCGCTCATTGTTTTTTACTCATTATTTTTTTTTTGCATTTTTCACTCACTTTTTCGACTTGAGGAGTAATGAAGTGGGTGGGAGGGCCGGGGGAGTTATGTCATCGCGATTACGAGTTGATAATTTTTTTTTCGAGGGATCATTTTTGCGAGTACTCGTGTCTTAAATAGAATTCATTTGGGACATTTGGATTGGGGGAATTGGTGGGGCGGCGTTGGTGAAATTTGCGGAAGTTTAAATCTTGAAAAAATTGGTAATTGTAAAATTTTGGGAACTCCAGAATTTGTGGCAAGTTTTGTTTTTGAGGGCTAAAATTAATATCGAAGAGTTTTTAGTTAAGACAATTTATTTCGCTGGGTAGTTACGCAGTCTTTGTCGAGGTACTCGGTGAAACGCTGGTGGCTAGGCCGGGGGAAACTAATGATTTGCTTAGTTAATATTTGTTCAGCTACATGTTCCTTTCAAGTCGCTTCCTAAATTGAGGTTGACGCATTGTCACCGCCTCCCGCTCATTTCCCCCCCCCCCCCTTTTTTCCACTACAGTCTCCTCTTTTTTACGTAATTAACATAATAATGCAAACACAATGACGTCTACGCGATGGGTTTTGTTTGACCAGGTGAAAATTCTACCATGCCGAATTACGTGGGTTAAGGACGACCTGTACACGTTATTGTGCGATGGTTCTTTATTTTTTTTTCTCTCTCCTCTTCTCCATAAATTTTTAACTCCGGCTATCCTCTTGTCACCTGACAATGGTTTTCTAATGCAATTAGGAGGCAAATGTGAAATTGCGCAAGCCAAAGTGACAAGTCCCCGAGAGTATATGGATTTTTTTTTCGAGAGCCGAGAGGAATCTCGTGAGATGAATGACGTCAAAATATGCGAAACAAAAATAGATCCGGTCGTGTCCAGGGCCAAGTTGAGATGCGGCCAGTTTATATACGTCGAACGATTCAATCACTTTTGGATGTATTGCCAATAGCTCACTGACGACGCGTACAGTGACGAATTCTCATTTGTTGTTGTTAAATCAATTCAATTTTTTTTATTTCCTACTTTTTAACAAATTCGTAAGTCTCCAATTGAAACATTAATATCGCGAGTCGAGCTTTTGACAATTTTCGCATGAGATGTCCTCCAAAAGTCTGAACCTAACTCTCAATTTTTCTTTTTTTTATCACTCATCCCAGGGACTTTCCACTCTTACCTTGAGACCTGTTTTCGGTCTCAGATTTTCAGAGATTTTTGGAGATCGATTAAAAATTTTGAAAATGCTCTCTATATTATTTCCCATCTCCTCTAGAATCTCTCACAATTATTACCGCTCAAGTGACGATGGGGGCAAAAATAAAGTGAAACCACAAACGATTTCCATGACAATCCGGGGCTATAAGAAATGGGAGTTACCGCCGTACGATCGCCGGCACTAGCCCATATACAACGGATCAAAGGACAGTTTTTACCTACCATTGAGCTCAATACCGGGAGTGACTAATATACAGAAGGAAAAGAGTCAACCGGAGATTTCTCATTTCCAGGTAATTAATTTACAATGAAGCTTTTGCTTCTATGCTCATGCTCCCCGCGCGCAGCCAAAAGGGGGAGCTAATCCTTGTTTTCGAGGGGTTACTTATGCCCTCGATCTTCCGTCGGGGAGGCCTTGTCGAGTGGTTTGCGTTGGGGGAGGGGGGGGGGGGGGCTGGACCGATCGGGAGCGACACACTTCGGTGGTCCGGCGCATACCACAGGCGCTCTACACATTTTTTTTCTCTCCCTCCCCACCCTTCCTCGCCCTTTAATTTTCTTCCACACGAGGAGTTGGAGAGAAAAAATGAAATAAAAAATGCTGAGGAATCGGGGGCACACATACGCGAACGAATGAAGTAATTGCAGACGAGAATTCTCTTGATCGTGGAAAAAATAATTGAAAGAGGAGTGTTTGGATGGAAAAAACCGGATGTCAGCCGGAAAATGACAATCACCCGACGGATTGAGTGTTTTCTCTGTCTGACGTCGAATTGCTGAGGGAAGGGGGTCTAGGAAAGGGGTAGGATAATGCGGGAGATAAGGGAAGGGGTTTGCCGGTATATGCTCGAGGACATTTTCATGAAAAATTGTGTCTTAAATGGATTAACTCGAGCCATTTGAGTTCACTTGTCGCGTGAGATTTAAAAAACAAAACAATTTAAAGCCATAATTTTCAAGGCGTTGATTTTTAAATAATTTAAAACAATTTAAAGATACACTGAGAGAAAAAATTTTCTCTGCCGAATTGATTGTACTCAAAAAAATCTATGATATCGATATTTTCCACCTGACAATGTAGGCGTTTCTGAGGAAATCTATAGTTTGAGGAGAATTAATTTGTTCAGCTCGCGAAAAAATAAAGATCACCGAAATGATTTTTTTTTTTCACCTAAAACTTTTACTTGTCTATAAAAGCTTTGATTTCCAGTCAAATATATCATTTTTCAACATAATATTTGCGTTCTTGGGATTCAATAAAAAAACATGTGTATTCTATCCAACTGGTAAATTACCGAGTAGAAATAATTAAACTTTCACTGAAGAAAATTTTCTTCAGGGAAACAATTTTCTTGAGCTGAAAATAAATTGTTCCCGCGGAATATGTATTTTTTCAGCAGAGAAAATTTTTTCTCTCAGTGTACTGATGTCCTAATACTAATCAATTAATAAATTACCCTAAATTACCCTAAATTACCCAAATCTCCCCACAATCATCATTACAATCGTCTACAAATTAATACAAAATAACCCCCTCGCCCCAATGAATCCGTATCCATTCACCTCCACCCCCCAAATGATAATTTTTTAATTCCATTGATGCCCCCTCCCCCCCGGCCCCTCATAAAATCCTTATTCCCGGATTCCGTCGCGCGTCGCTGCAGCAAAATATGCCTCTCCCGAGGAATGTGGAAGCGGCATCTGTATAGACGTCTATACACATTCAATGGAACCCTTTGAAATCAACTCGGGGGGAAAGGCGCTCGCCCGGGGGGGAGGGGGGGTTTGGGTCGAGGGGCGGGAGGGAGAAGAGGTTATGTTTCGCGACTGTTACGAATAGAAATAATATATATGTGTGCATATAAAACCCATTGGTGTCGTGGCACGTCAACCGTTGAAATGTCCGTAGATCCAGGGACTAAAATATAGAAATTACAATATACATTCGATGTACATGAGAGAAGTCACAGACGCGGGTCGCTATTTGTATTATATGGCAAGAGTCAAAGCTTCTGTGTTAACCCCTCCCCCACCGCGCGGCCTCATTTTCTCTCCGCCCTTATGTACACATACACCGGCAAAATATATACATACAGAACTGAAAGCTGTCATCTTCTGAAAAGAATAATATCTCTCTTTGAAACATTAGCAATTCTATGATTACTGTCTTTTATTTGGCCTCTCCGCTCCTCCGCATTCACTCTCCAATTTTTTTTTTCTTGTGTTTTTTTTATGCGCGCTCTCGGCAACGGCCTTATTACCGTCCAAATAAAACATATGCGGTATTATATAGTTTAATTAATGACCTCCTTGAAAAATGAGGGAGGGGAGGGGGGAATTTGCAAATGCAATTATTAGCACATTCAGGACCAGTAGCCAGGTCTTACGTGGGCCCTCGGGGACTTCACAAAGAGACTCATTGTTTTTGGGAATATGATTGCTGGGTGTGAACCTCTGTTCATGAATGCCGACTGTTTTAGTGGGTAGGCTTAAAATAATTTCAATTCAACGAATGGCATCCGCTTCTGTTCGTTGTTTTTGACGGGAGTAGAATTTGCTGGGGTGGGTGAGATTTTTTGGGAATGATTTTAGGGGGGGAATTTATCGGATCTAATCGATTTTGAGGGGGTCTAGTTGATGGAGAATAAAAGCCTCAGTTCGGGGGTCGAGAGGGAGAGGCCAGAGGATGTCTTCTGTGGATCAATTTAAATAGAGACGTGTCAATTTTTCGAATTTTTAAAGACGAAAAAACAATAATTGAGCTCATCGATTTTATGACATCAAAAACTGAAACAAAAATTGCTCGTTAACTAAAAATCCTAACAATATACGAAATAAATACGGAAATTGTGTCTTCACGATGTTCACCGTCAACTCATTGGAACTTGACGATAAAAAGGATCTCGAGTATAATTTTCCCATCTCAACTCGTAGAACAATAATTATTCAATGACAAAAACATACAGGACCCAGACTGCAATCATTCACCGTCAGTCGACGGGTTCTTCCGTACGTTGTAATTTAAAACGACTTACTTTAATGACCATAAGCCATGTACACCAATCCTCACTGGTTGAACCACCGTGGATTACAAACACGCACGCCCTCACACATCATCATCCCAGCGTACATCAGCCATACCCGCAAAACCCGGCTTGCTTTTTTGCCGCGAGTCTCACCAAACCCCGATGGAAAAAAATCTTGAAAGCATTAAAGCTGATACTAATGTCCTATTTGGTCAATACTCACTAGTCGATTGAGTCGATAATTAGTACCGAAATGATGATATTCATGTTAACAGTTTTTAAAGGCATTAAAATATTTTCGTTGCCTATCTTTGACCAGCAATTCATTTCGTTGCAATTAAAATTTTTGTAAGCCCGAGGGCCGAAGAAAATGCACGGTTTAAAATTGTAAAATAGTATATTTCGTAACACGTGAAAAAAAAAATGGTTTTTGTCGAGTGGGAGTGGAACTCGCCTTCGGCTCGTGATATAATCCCAAGAGTTAAAAACCATTTTTTTTACGTGTTAAGAACAATATTTTTCATCACGCTGTGTCGGAAAAGTAACTGCGCTTCGCGTCGAGTGACTAAAAAGTGCTTTTTCGACACATTGAGATGAAAAATATTGTTCGTAACACCTGAAAAAAACGGTTTTTTTCACTTGTTACGAAATATACTATTTCATCTCAACGTGTCAAAAAAGCACTTTTTAGTCACTCGACGCGAAGCGGAGAGTGACTGAAAAGTTACTTTTCCGACACAGCGTGATGAAATAGTATATTTCGTAACA
>JAPYZM010005351.1:0-15951 GCA_030522845.1 Psyttalia concolor
TTTCTCATCAGGAATCACCTGATCAGGTAAACCTGACTACTATCGGATCAAATACTGATCCGAGTTCAGGTCGGCCTGAGGCAATTTCCACTCGGGTAGGTAAAAATACTCTGATTGATCTTGTTTTTTTTACTTCCTTCCGTTCTACCTTCTCGTTACAGCTGATTCGACACGAATTTATCGAATATTTTTATTGATTATTCAACTGGGAAATGTAAGATTAAAATCTTCATTAATTAGGACACCTGTTTTAAATATATCGCTAAAAAAATTTGAATGACCGAGACCTTAAAATTGGTAATAAATTAAAATTGAATACTAAACTAAGTACCGAACTAATTGAATACTAATACTAAATTCATGAAAAAAAAAATTAATTAAAGAAAATGTTCTAAATGTATTATTTTGGAAAAATTAACACACCTAATTGCCCATAAAATATAATTTAAATGATCGATAAATTTAAATTAATCACTCGTACATTACGAGTTATAATCTTCGTTTAGAACTAAAGAAATTGATTTCAATTGCAAAATATGTTTACCACCAAAGGACATTCCCCCATCGATTCTCCTGAAAATAACCAGAACGTCCATACTATTTCCGTGATAAGATCGTTTGACTCAATAAGATACCCCGGTAACGGTAAAGCCCCGCGACGTACAAAAGTATCTATTTCAACTACTAAAGTCAGTCAGGCGCATATTTTCATCATCTCGACAGTGAAAAATCAAAAAATGACATGTTTACGACTACCGTATAATAGTGGCCATAGTGCACAGCTATAGATGATTATCAAATTGAGCCGGGAGACGGGGAGAGGGGGAGAAAGGGGGATTTTAATTGTACCCCAAACAAAATTGATATTTCCGCGCTTATCTCTAATTGAGACACAACGTTTACAAGGGTATGTATATCGCATTACGAGAATTTATGTGCACTTTCGTTCGCATTCCTGGTAGATAGCTGAGAAACGCTGAAGTAGTCTCTAGGCAGAGAGTCAAAACTGGATTATTAAAATTTATATGGACGATAGAGGCTCCATTATTTATAATGCCTGGCGGTTTATTATTTAACGATGAAATTCAGGGACTAATCCACTGAGGAAATGCAGTGAAAGAGGTAGAAAACAAAAATTAACAGGAAATATTGCGTAACAAAATGTAAAAATACAGTGGGGGAATAATGAATTTTTCCACTTCTGGTGAATCCTTCGCAGATGAAAATAATTTCCCTCCTATTTCATGGCTCACGATCTGTACAATATTCCTCACTTGTGGATTATTATCCCCCTCTGTCACACATTTACCGTGAAAAATAATCATCGATTTCAATGCGATACGAATCTTCGGGGAGGGGTGGGAAAAAAATCTCGTGCATTCATTTGCAAATGTAAAATTTTTATTACCAATGAAACCGAAGACCTTTTAAGATAGTGAGGATTATTCATCCCTGTATCTCCTGAGAGTCACCGAAGATCTCTCGACTCCCAAGACATCGATATACCCCAGCTAATGCGACACGATAGTTTCCAATGAATAATTAATGAGACAATTCGATAGGATCGCACCGCGGAGAACTCCATTTGAATGATGAAAATAATAACTGTGGCATGCGAATTGATAAAAAAAAAAAATCCAAGAAGAATATGAGACCGGGGGAAAATGCCCTATCGCCAAAGTGTAAAGGGCAGTTGAATGTCTCGGATCATTCTGAAAGGGCTGGCACAACTCGACTCGACCCACGCGCCATCCAGTTGCCCTCCAGCCTCGCGCCCATATCCAACCACGTGATTTATGAATGTCTCGATTTATATTTAAACTAGTGTATAGGGTCATCATGCGCTGTCGCTGGAATTCTCGAATGCGAGAGAAATAAATTGTCTACATAATAGCAAAGCATTAGATTCAGAGAATAGTTCTCAAGTTAACGGAGATCGATTTTCCAATGAGCGATTCTGGCGCCATCGGATTATGTAGTGCGCAGGCGTAGTCGATCGTGTGTCACGATAGCTGAATCATAATTATGGATGTCTCGATTTGCAAATGCCGGGGGGATTTATATTTAAAATAGTGTATAAGGTCGGGGAGGATTTTTATTTATTTTTAGATGGAATTATCTGTCCTTTCCCCTCCAATTTTTTTTGTCCCTCATAGACGAACGTCTTGTCTTCTCACATTTCCTGCCAACTCCTCCAATTGATTTTATTCATCGAAAAAAAATTATTATTACAAAAAATTATTAAGTATGCAATTTTAACCGATTAAAATTAGAGACAATCCATCGAAAATTCACAACGGCGTCACTAGAAATGGGCGCTAATGTAAAAAAAATATTCAAAAAATAGTTTCCATGCAAATCGAGATATTTTCAAGTGGCGACAGTGGCGCCATCGAAATATGTAGCGCGCAGGCGTAATCGATCGTGTGTCTGATAGCTGGCATCATAATATACCAGCAGAAAGGCGTGTTTCGTACTCTTTCCTTGATCACAGTTTCGTCACGCCTCCTTCCCTCGTCTCATCCTCACAAAAGCCAAAACCCTTCCGACACACTTCCCCCAATTCTACCATTGTTCTAACCGATTCACTCCAACTCCACTTTATTGCCATCCCAAAAACCCTGAAATAGTGGGTCACGCGCTCGATAATTCACCGATTGCCCCAGAGAGAGAAAAAGAGAGAGAGAGAGAGAGAGAGAGAGACCGCTTCCTATAACAGCAATTATTCTCTGCCTTCGAACGCCTTCATTGTCTCCCCCTTTGGTCTTTTTTCATCAGCCGGAGAGAATAATAAAAGTGATCGACAAAGAATAAAAAGAATAATAAAATGGCAAATGAGAGTGAGGATGACTCACGCTCGAGGCGTGATGGCTCCAGAGATACGATGCGAGTGGATAAAAATTATGGAAAAAAAAGTATTTCGAGTGAAGTAAAAAGTACAAAGAGTACAGAAGAGATTTTTAGAAGAGGAAAAAAAAAGCGGGGCGGGGCGGGGGATACTCTGCCGTTTTAGCCCCGGTTTATTACCCGTAATCTATATTTCGCCGGCTCTAATCCCGGAGAATGTCGGCCGCGTGCGCCACTCCGAGTAATCTACATATATTATGCGTCGTAGATAAGGATCGAATGGCTGGGCGCATCAGAATTATCCTCACGTGTGCGTCGCGCCGATCGTGTTCAACTACCCGCCCCCCCCCCCCCCCCCCCCCCCCCCCCGCCCGCCCCCCCCCGCCACCGGCCGGCGGGGGGGGGGGGGGGGGGGTGAGGTGACGGAATCTGGTGTGAACCAATTATCCATCAACTCTGACCATTATTTTTTTTATCGGATTAGGGTTTTCCCCCAGAGTTGGGTAAGTGATATTGGCGACTAGAGTGCTGATGATATTAACGATGAGATTGATGATGATCTCTCGTTGTTGGAAAGTTTAGGGATTTAAAATCAATTTAATTTAACGATTTTCGATATCTCAGTGTTATCATTTCGGTGAAGAGGGACTTGGGGGGTATATAATGCCGAAGGTAAATCAAATCGATGTGAAAGTCTATTGAATTGGCGACGAATTCATCAAAAGATGAAGTACTTTGTGGGAATTATCGCTGTATTGGCAGCTCTCTTTTGTGAAGTAAGTTGAATATTTGAAAATAGTTGAATAAAATTTTTAAAGAGTGCGGGAAGATTTTTAATCGCCTGTCCATCTGAATCGTTAACTAATAAATTGTCAATTTTTGCGGGCTAATTAAATTAAAATTTACAAAAATACATATACTTATTTAATGAACTAGAAAAAATAATCATTGGCAATCTAGTTCTCTCAAGCCACACGGAGAAAAAAATTCAGTAGAAAATACCGTTTCGGTACATAAACGTGTGGTATTTTTGCCGCTGGAAGAACATTACCGTAGCGCTTCCGTAAAATTTATTGACTGCTTACCAAAAATTATCGAGGAGTACGATAGAAATTATCCAACCGGTCAGTAGAATTTGTTGACCCTTACAAAGTTTTCTAGATGTTTGTTTAATTTTTGTTCACTCTTTAATAAATTTATCTAGTTTTTCGTGAGAAATTCGCCAACTTCTCAGTAAAATCTGTTTACTCCTCACTAAAAATTGTCGAAACGTGTGCACAATTGTAATTTGTACTAAAAAATTTCTCTCCGTACATTTGATCTGGCAATTTTAGGGCGAGGGATCTTTCGCTGAAGAACTGAATAGCACAATCTCGAAGATCCATGACATCAAACTATCTCTGGAATCGTATAAGTCGCGGATAACACAGCAAGAGAGTTTCAAGTTCCAAGTTGTTTTAGAGGCCGCTCAACGTATGGGAATTACAACCGTCGGAGCTGCCCTGCAGGTAAACTGCAATTAAATCGAGAAAACAAATTGGCCTTTCCCTAGATTTAAAAATTCTACTTATTCATCCAAATAATGAACTGATGTTTCAGAATTGGGAGGATGAAAAGTGTAAAAAGTTATTGATATCTCAAGCCCCGGAAATTGTGAAAGTGGTAGATGCAATATTGAAGAGATGTTTCGGTGACAATCTGCCTCGCTGGGGCTCATACGCGTACCAAATTGATAAGCTAATAAATGTGAGTATTGTACTGAGAAAAAAATTATAATTTGGCCAAGCATTTGTTCTGGACAACAAAGAGCCTAAAATATTTATAGCAAAACTTTCTTTGAATGCTTGCCAGAAGAATATTTGATTGACACAGATTTTTCACTCAATTCGGGAAAAAATGTGCAATGAAACGATGGAAGAAATTCGCGAAATTCCCATTTCTAAATTATCTATAATCCCTAATAATTTTATGACAGGTTGGAAAAACAATCGAGGCGCAGGGTGACATACTGAGAAAAGCCTGCTCGGAATCTAGCGATGACTTGGAGACATGTCTGGAGACGAATCTACCGTTTCTAACAAATTTAGCCGAATACTACGAAAAGGCAGAAGTTGAGCTGATTATAAAGGTCCAAGTTGACACCGGCTCGGCATTCATGCAGACTGGTGCTTGCATTCAGAGGTCAACGGACAATATTTTTACTGAAATTGAAAATACAATTAAGAATAAAGAGGTATTGCAGTGCTTAAACGCCACCAATTCACCCAAACTCATGAGATCTGTTTTCATTTAGAAAACGCCTCTCAATATTTCAAACAAATATTTGGTTATTTTGTTATAAGTCCTATGTATTATAAAAATTAACATTACAAAGAGGAATAAAGATTCATGAGCTCTATTGTTTATTTACTGTTAATTGTCATCCATTCGGATAATCCGAAATGGCAAACAGCAGTCGTCAACGATCAACACTAATTTCTTGAAATGGGCACTCAGTCGAGACTCATTAAATCGATTATCGCAGGAGATACGTGAAATTGTCTTGCATAATAGGTGACTCGAAACCTATCGATAATGGAATCGTTCCGTTTGGATTTCCCATCGTCTGAGAGATCAGCAGTCATCTTTAAAAAACCATTACATAAGATAGCACAACTGCAAAGCTTGGTATCTTCATATTCTTATCATTTTTATTTCCATCTGCATAATCTCGAGGCCACTGATAAACTTAATCATTCAATCAGATTAGAGTGTGTCCAACTGCTGAGTGACTCGGGGTATATAACTCCGAGGTAGAGGATATATGAATATGAGAATTTGGGCGTAAAAATGAAGTACTTCGTAGGTTTCATAGCTGTCTTGGTTGCATTCATTTCTCAAGTAAGTTTTTTTTTTTTATTTAACCATGGACAATGATAATTAGTAATTAAAAAAATAGTGAATTAAATTTATTTGAAAAAGTGGAAGTGAAAAAGTCAAGTAAAAGTAAAAAAGTAAATACTAAATGCCATTTTTTCTCATCAATTATGAAAGAATGAAGCAACTCCTGCTGATGACGTTAGCTACCTATACCTGAAATCCCGTGACATCAGATTATCACTGCAATTGTACAAGACTCAGATGGTAGACCAAGAAAATCGAAAATTCCAAGCTGTTCAGGAGTATTACGAAAACATGGTAGAACTCACTGTTAATCTCACTGTGGATGGAATAGATGTGAGTTAAGCCTTTATCTTGAAAAATTGTAATTACATGAGAATACCCTAAAAATGTCCTTCTATCATCAAACTTACGTGACAGGGAAAAAATCATGAAAATTGTGTGGCGACTTTGAAAACTCACTTGGAGGCTGCGGAAACCCAATTAAAAACGATGACAGAGCTTTGTATCAGAAGGGGAATTCCAAACTGGTTGATGATTATACTCGAGATTAATGACTTAATATCCGTGAGTATTGAATTGACAAAGCAAATATTTTCAAAAAAATCAATTATTGCAAGCTGTTGGATTTTTTTTTTTTTGCACAACTACCCGGAAAGATGGGGGAGGCTTTCGAGAAACATGTGGACGAAATTGGATCTACGTGTTCTGATCATAATGCGGGTATCTTCGAGCAATGTTTGAGGAAATATCTGCCTGAGTTGACATCCTCTGTCGACTATTACAAGAACCGAGAAGAGAAGCTGAAGCTGGAGGTCCAGGTGCTGACTGGTCTCGGGTTTGCTCAATTTGGCGAGTGCTTGGTAGCCCCAAAGGACGATTTCACGAGAATACTTGAAGCAGCAGAGGATGAAGCACTTCAGTGCATCAGCGTTGTACCTTTGTAACTTTTTCTGAAGAATCATGAAGTCTGTTGTCGTAATCGTATTCCATTTGATACTCCGAGTTAAATAAAACGAGTTGGCCATTATCTCGAGTGTTTATCATTCTTCATTCCCATCCATCCAGAAGATTTTTTCCAGCAACAAAAGTAAGAATAACAGCAGATAGAAGTCAAGTGCAATCAGTACTATCCAAAATTGATAAGTTGATAGCTGTAAGTGTTGCAATGACAATCATTCACTGATGAGCCTATTTTTGCAAATCATAAATCTGTGATAAGACGTATAGAATTGAAAGGCAACGAGGAGGAGTTGCAGAGAAGAAGCAGTCAAGTGCATCAAAGTCAGATTCCTCTCCCAAGAATCATAAAATCTATTGGTGCAATTGGGAACTCTAGCACCGAGATATTCCGGCGCTAGCGCATACTAGTGCGAACAAGTACCTTGGAGTCATCCAATGGGTTTAGGTACACAGTAGACTCGGTTTTCGATATTATTTTTATTCGTAATTTCCTTGGTTTTATCGAAGTATTTTCTCGATTTGGAATCTCTCCTCTAGCCTGCCTCTCCCTCCCACTTTCCTCTCCTTATTATCTGCAGTATCATGGCCGTCTTACACTTGGCTGTGCCCCATTCCGGGCTAGGACTGCACGGGAAACCATGTAAAACCCCAGTCGCACAGCCGGCCGATTGTGCAGTGCCCTAATGTATTCATCTGTCACGCTGACTAGATGAGTACACTAAGCCGCTACACCGTGCCTACCGCCCGTAATTTTTGTGCGAGCGAGATGTTCCTAAGCGGTCACCCATCCAAGTACTAACCCAGCCCAACGCTGCTCAACTTGGATGTCCGCCGGAGCAACACCTCGCTCGCCTAACCCTTACGGCCGGCGGTTTTTTATATTAAATTAGTTAGTTTTAATCTAGTGTGATGTTATTTTAAAAATTTAATTTAACGTCATTAAGTGAACATTAAATTACTTGCGATTTTAATTATTTGTGCTCATGGACGCAGTTTTTTTTAATTATTTGTGCTCATGGACGCAGTTTTTAAGTCATCGCAGACATACAGAAAATAAAATAGTATATTTCTCACCTAGGGAGGAAAAGTAGACAACCCGTCCTCACGTGCAAAATCACGACCCGAGCCGAAGGCGAGGATTGTAAGCACGTGGAGAATGTTTGTCTGATTCTCCTCCAGAGGATTATTTGTACGAGAATATCTGAATTTTTTCGTCAAGCATTTGTGGGCTAAATATATTGAGAAGGAATTCACACTCATCCAAAATCCTTTCCATCCATTAATCCCACTGTCCTACTATAAAAATGTGGAACGCATTCCCCCTACCCAATTCTAAACTGTTGTAAAATGTGGAACGCTTCGCGAGTTTGCGTGAATAAAAATTAATATCCCTTTTTAATCTCATCGGGTTTGTTTGCTAATAGTTAATTAATTCGCCTTCAATAAAATTTCTAGCCTCAGCAAATCGCCACACCTCTTACATAGACACTTTCATGATCAAATGACCCATGAAATCCTAGCGAACAACTCACCATTTTTAATTGATCCAATTGATTAACTCATTTGTTTACAACGGAACTGTATGAACGTGTTGACGATTACGTGCTCATACTAGTTCAAATTTCCCCTGAGAGTTCCCAATTACGTTCCATTTTTCGGTTTGAATGGAAATAAAATGAACGGTTCATAATTTTGAGGGTTCATCAGGCTCCATCTTCGTTCACACGTCTCTAATATTTTTTCTTTAACAAAAGTCCCATTAATACTGAGAAAAAAAATGATTTTACTCATCGAGTACTCCTTAAACGCCTAAATGACAGGAATTTACACACAAAATCAAGTCTTCACTTCTTGTCTAATGAATATTTAGTGGCAATTTGTTTTGACTCATTGGACTTCTGCTCAATCCAGTGGATAGAGAAAAAAATCAGCGATTGTAATAGCCACAATCGATGAAAATTGAAATCTAGAAAAGCAATTCATCTCCACTTCCCCATAATTCATCGCTATAAATTTCCAATTTCACCTGCTGTCATGCGTACGGCTACCACACCAGCTTCCGGTGTATTTCAATAGAACGTAGTGCACAGGACAACTCGATGATCCGTGCGCAAATAATTCAATTAATCCACGCCTGATATTTACTCTCGCGTTATACACCCATAAACCACGGTTACCCACTTTCTAAACTTTACACGCCGATGACATATGTTAATGAGTTGATTATTTATGTTCATCGATATCGTTCAAAACGCAAATTAATACGCGATTCCCCTGACCTCGGAAGTAGAAATTCAACTGGGGAAAAACCTTTCTTTTTCTTACAGCAATTAAATTCGCTGCGCGGGGAAATTTATCTGGTTTTAAATAGTCCAGGAATTTTAATCAATTGAAATAACATTAATTAATCATTCACTGAGTGCTTTATCGTTGAGAGCTATTCAACGAATTTGATAACAGCCATTTCAGGTGATTACGTGAGTGGTAAAATTGAAATGAAAATTGGAATTTTTAATTTAATGAGGAAAATTGCAGGGGAAATTGGGGCAGAGTGAACCGCATCCAAATGAAAGATTTTTAGAAATTCATGAATGATTATTTATATTTTGTTAAGAAACTAGATCGACGGTAGTGGCTGTGCGGTTAGAGTGCTAGACTCGTGTGCCAATGATCCGGATTCAAGCCCCGGCGGCGGCGGTCAAAATTTGTAGCGCTCTGAGCTCACCGTTTCACTGCTAAGCGGTAGTCTCGTGAATGAGACGAAGCTTTTGCTCTCAAATGAGGTTTCCTCTCCTCGCCCCTCGGTAAATGCGGTATAGGGGGTGGCGGTGGCATGAGAACACATCGATAAACTCGAAAGGGTATACAGAAGAAAAAAAATTTATTAATAAAGTTATCTTCAATTTTTGTTTAATTAAAATTCTGTGAGTAAATTTATTTACGTGAGACTCACTTTTCACTTTTTTGGCATAAAAGATTACGAGAATTTAAATAAAGGAAAATGTTTTCATCTATGGGAAAAAAAAATGAAAAAATGAGGAACTTTCGCCCATAACGTGTATTATTTAACTATAAGCAAGAAATTTCTCGAAAAAACTGTAAAAAAATTGGTAAAATGCAATTGGAGAAATACGTGACGAATGTGAATATTTTTAAATTTCTCTAGGGCAATTTCGTTGGACAATTTGAGAAAAATTCTATTTCGCCCGACGTCGTCACCCCCTTCTGAATTTTTCAAATCATAATAATCTGGAATAGACCAACACACACACCCATGATAATTCCAATGACGGGCGTCGACCCCATCAGAGTATGCAAAACGCCAACGAGGAGTACAAGAAAAGATGTTGCGCCAGAAAAAGGCAGCAAAATATTCGATTCGGTCTGAATCGTCGTCGGTTCTCACTACACAAGTTCGAGCAGAGATGCCGATACAACACACAGGTTAGCGAACTTGTTCACTTGTTATAGTGGTTCATCTCCGGATGGTGTGCGACGCGCTCTCGCACGTTTGGGTGGTCGTGAATAGTAGGAGGGAGAGAGACAGTGTGAATAACCCGAGCCGAGACAACTCTGACTATTATTAGTCGTAACCAGATTATCGTAACCATTCTTTTGACGCGGCGCTACTCAGAGACACTCTTTGGCAAATCGTTAGGTACATTACAGGGAGTCTGGTATGTCGAGGGGCCCCACGCAGTCAGACATTTGAATTCCGCATGAATTCCTCGATGAAGGCTAGAAATGCAGAGAAATTTCCCCGCCGCGGAATTGGCTGTATTTGGTTGCAATCGATGAACTACAATTCAAAATTGTGGAATGCACGAAATTTTGTGATTCTGTCAATTTTATTTTTGAAATTTTGAGAACATCAATACCCACTCTTACAAAAATAATATCATATCGATTTTTGAAAAACCCCCCGAAAATTTCACTCAAAATTATTTTGCAATTTATTATTCACTGAAAAAAAATTATTCACACCAAAATCCGCTTTTGCAAAGCGTCGAAATAAATTTCAAATCTGTTAATCACTTTCAAATGAAATTTATCTGCAATTGTGAATAATTCTCACCGATAATTCATCATCAGATCTTGCGAGAGCTTTAATTTCCAAACAGTGTACTGAAAATTACAATTATAATTACTTAACAATTTATTCTTCAATTACAAAAACCATGGTTATTCACTGATTAAAATTTCCTTATGTATTTGTGAAAAAAATAATTGAAAAATTATTCATCCTAAAATTTTCTTTCATAAATCGTCAAAGAAATTGATTTGTATTTATGAGTAATTATTGATAATTCATCGCCAGAAAATTTTCAGAGTTTAATTCGCATTGTTAAAAAAAATATGATATGATTTTCCAAAAAGTCTACGGAAAAATTCGCTCAAAATTCTTTTTCAACTTATGCTTCACTGAAAAATAGTATCTCTACTCGTCGAGGACAATTGAAAACAATAATCGAGTAATTATTCACCGTAGAATGCTCTTTGGAAGTCGTCAAAAAATGTTCAAACTAGATAACGACTTTCAACTGAAATTTATTTGTAATTGTGAATAATTCTGGCTGGTAATTCATCACCAAAAAAATTTTGTGATTTTTGAAATTTTGAGTGTCAATTCCCACCGTTCTAAAAAAATTATACAAATTTCCAACAAGCCAATCGAAAATTTCAAAATTACTTTACAATGCATCCTTCAATGAAGAATAGTATCTCTACTGGTTGATGAAAATTGTAAACCACAATTAAAAATTATTCACCCGAAAATCCTCATTTAAAAATCGTCAAAAAATTTTCAAACCCGTTAATCACTTTCACCTGAAATCTATGTGTAATTGTAAATAATTCTCACTAGTAATTCATCACCGATGATTCATACAATTCGCCTCATTTCCTAAAAAAATTGCAAAATTAAAATGAAAAGTATGTTGGACAAGAATCGAGAGATGTAACGAATGTGCAACACTTATCACAGCACGGATAACAATCTCTTTGAGCGTCGATCGGTTCGTGTATAGAGGTATTACGAGAGGGGTAAGAACGACAGAGATACGGTATTCGATAGTGTGGAAGACCGGCAAAGGAAGTGAACACACCATTGGGACCTTGGGCTACCGAGAAGACTACCATAATAATTATTATTCTCCTTAGGATACTCGATCAAATGGAAAAGGTACATAATGGGAAGAATCGCTCGTTATGTGTGTTGCTGGTTGTACGATAATACGAGGAGATAAGGGACGTTGAATTCTTTTCTTTTTTTAAATTTATTAAATTAATTCTCAACGTCGGTACGTAAACTCAAGTGGATAGAAACCCCATTTTGTTTGTTTGCAAATCCATTCAGAGTGAATAATCATAAAATCTTCAAGTCTCTGGTAGAAAAATTTCCGTGACTATTGATTTTTTCTATTTTACGAGTACTCGATAATGTCGAGGCCACGGGACGAGCGAGACAACTGATGAGATGAGCAGTTGAGAGTTAATAAAATTATTTAAAAAATGAATTACCAAAATTAATTGAAAGAATTAACGAGGAATTTTGTCCCAGATTTGAAAATTCATTGCCAATAATTTGCCGTGACAATTGAAACTTAACTTTCAACCGAGAATATCGATTCACCTCAAATATCATGCAATTCACGCTATAATCGACAATGTTTATTCCTCACCAGTACTGCATTATTGAATCTTAAGAGCATCCCATCGATGCGAAAACTCGCTTAGACTCACAACAAGTAGAGAGGCGTCGTCGTAAATTTGAGTATTAAGCCTGTAATATTTTTTACAATGTTTTTTTTTACTTTTTTGCAACATTTTCCCGGGGGGGGGGGGGGGGGGGGGGGATTATAGCTGAGTATGTGGGTGTCTTGGTGATGGGGGAGAGAGAGGGAAGAGAAGAGTCTCGCGCGTGGAGACGATGAGGACGCGACGAGGAGACGTCGTCGCCGCCCATGTAAACCGCCGAGTCTTCGTTATATGCACCATAAATTTCCCTCTTTAGTTGAGGCACGCGACCAACCCATAAGCCCCAGTGACTTTTTTTTTACTTTATCATTCAATTAAAGTTTCTTCATTTTCATTATCATTCATATACCAATGTGGAATGTGCATTTTAATGCACATTGAGTAGTTGAGAGCAATATCATCACCAGGAAGTAATAAATGAATAATAAAAGAATGTGAGCACATTTTCTCCCATCAATTTTAATTAATTTTTTCCTCTTTTTTTTTTCGTCAATAATTCATGAGAAAAATAATTTATTCCGCATGAAACAAAATTAATTCAAGTGTAATAAATATCACCGAGCATTAATTCCCTGGAGAGAGAAAAAAAAAAAAGAAGGCCAGTACAAACGAAAGAGATGAGTCACCAAATGTATCAGAGTGATCGATATCAAGCCCTCTCGGACAATTAACTGCACTTCTCTCTTCGTGGGCATCATCGAATTCACAATTTTACCGTTAAACTTTCATCCTCTGATATATATCCAATGAACCCTCGAACTCCCGCCGACAATTGAATATTTCGATTCCACGAAGGTAACATCACTGTGAAATGAAACATTACAAGCATCCCCAATGATCGTACCACCGTATCGTAATTCAATTTCACGCTCTCCTGCCTCTCCCTCTCTCTCTCTCTCTCTCACATCACCAACAATCCAACGTTATCGCACTCGTGTGTGATACAGCTAACAGCAGTGACACGAGTGCTTACGTTGTATGATCAATTTAATCGAACACCTGTTATCTATTTTTGTCACATATACAGTGGTTCATAGATTTATTTTGGCTGACGTTGTGATTATCGTTTTATTATTTTATTGATTTTTATTTATGGAGAGCACTTTTAAGTAGTTCAACAGTTGCACACCATTTGATTTTACTCAGGTCTTTACTTCCGAATGAAAGTATTGTGATCGTTTAAATTCAAGTTTTCGTTTTTTATGTTCAAGGTAAATTATATGGGACTAAATATGGTCTAAAAGGCCCGAATACGCCATTTTTTAGCTCGTGTCCGTATGTATGTATGTGTGTGTATGGAATTTACTGCTCTTTTTTTTATTTACGATTGTTTCCAGAGGGGCTGTATATAAATTCAGAATTTTTTTTGAAGGATGTAAGCCTCAATAACCTCTATTTATCAGGATGGCTTAAAATTCAATTATCTCCAGTTTCAGAAATATTCGTAGTTTTTTAAAAATTGTTTTTTTCAACCACCAGTCAAAAAAATCATTTCGGAATTCAATTATTTATGCTGTAAAAATATTTACAAAGGGCCTCTTCATTCTATCAAAATATTATGAAAATCGCATTATTTATGGTTGAATTACAGTACATTGATTGTGAAAACAAATACTTTTTTTTGTCTATTTTGGAAGTGAAAAATTCGGGAAAATTTACCCAACCCCATAGTAAAATTCACTAACTTTAAAAGAAATTATGCACACATCTAGACAATTTTTAGGGAGACGTAAACAAATTTTATGGAGAAGTTGGACAATCTTCCACGGAGAGCTACAGAATTTTTGTTGGCTGTTTAATAAAAATTATGTAGCCCCTCCCCCCCCCCTCCCTGAAAAATTCTCCAACTTTTCCGTAAAATTTGGTTACACCAGTTCACAAAAATTATACATATATCTAGAAAACATTTATCAAGGAAACAAGAAATTTTACTGAATTGGTAGGGTAATTTTCCTCGACCAGCCGAAATACTTCACGATTATGTAACGGAACACTAATTTCTACAGAATTTTTTATTCTTCGCGGATATTGTCAATAAAATAAAAAGATGGTGAAAATATTATCACCACTTATCAAGTTATAAAGCCACAATACGCTCATTTTGCACAGAAATATGAGTCTACATAACTTGAACGAGAATTTCTAGAATCAATAAACCCATTGGGAAACGTATTTCTACTTAATTAATAAAAAAAAAACTATACACATTCACAGAAAATGCAATTATGCACTTGTTTTATTTTTTCATAGATATCTGTTATTGCAGTGTCTTCAATTTTTTGCTACTCACAAAAATGAATTTAATAACCAGCTATCACGATATAAAAATTTCTGAAGGCTCGAATATACTACACAATTACAACATTTCAATGATAATCTCCAAGGAAATTTTTCATAATGTAAAAAACATCAATTTACAGGCATAAAGTTGGTCTTCCTGGTGCCAGACAAACCCGAGAAATCGCCTGGTTATTCACAAACGCGACTTTACTGGATAATGACAGCTCTCGTAGCGCACACAAGCCAGCTCTCAATCCCTAGATGCACATAATCGTTTCGTGTTTTTCTACTGTTACGCTTGTAGTATATCTCATGCTGAGTATATACAAAGCCGAATAAACCCATAAATTATGACCACCGATTCAGCGGTAGGGAAAAATCCTGATGCTGTTTATATTTGCCGACCGACTAGACCCACTTGAATCTCTAGGTAAATAACTCAAATGACATCGGACTCGCGTGAAAAATACGAAAGTGTAAAGGGTAGAGAATTGATTTAAAATAATTTTTAAAAAAATATCCACTCTCTTGCATGTAAATATTTTTCACGGAAATACTATACTAGCTTCCAAGGTGAAATAGTTATACAAATATTTCAGCATCATTGAATATACCGCTAGTCATCTTGTCCACAGGCCAAATATTTACAGCATTGAGGCCACATTGAATCTCGGTATAGGATCACGTTGCAAGGTCACGAGCTTGTGGTTAACCCGGGTCATCCGTATGTCCCTATCTACAGAGCCGCCACTTTATAAAATCCAGCTAATCAAACATTTGTCGTCCCTGAGTGAGATGCCGTGTTCGCAAAGCCCAATGACCCTTATAATTGTATTTGCGGAAAAATTTCAATTGTCAGATTTTTTTGTCGGGCAAATGACACTCTAACACATTTACGAGGACTCGAAATACTACATTGTTCAAAATTTCGTGCAGAAATTTGAAGAAATTTGTTCCTTGAATAATTGAAAATTGCAATTGCAATTCAATTATTATAATTCATAAAAATCAAGAAAAACCGGGTGAGGATGAACTTGAATTCCGAATTATTGAAAAATTCAAAGGAGTTAAAGTAGCTCAGCAACTTGTAAACATTATCACATTCATTTGCAAATTAGTTATATGAATTATACAAGTCATCAACATAGTAATTTTCAATTTTTCTGGTTTTAAAAAATAAAAAAAACTAATAAATAGTCACTCAGTCGACTAGGTCGCTAATAG
>JAPYZM010005357.1:0-12463 GCA_030522845.1 Psyttalia concolor
AGCGAACATATTTGTCGCGGCCACCTTGTTCTTTCCGGAGAGTTCAGACTTCCAAACTCTCCGAAGCCGCCGACGATACTCCTCACGAAGAGTCGCTTTGACCGCCTCAGCAGCCACTATGGATCGCTGATTGAATCCTAGGCTACCAGATACCACTAGGTATCTGGAGGCCTCGCCTCAACTACCTAGGTCCACCTCAACTCAACCCTGAGATGTCGGTACTGGCCATGTCATCGCGAGTCCACCTCCGACTACTACTCCAGGGGTTGACATGGCCCTAGCCTGCAAGGATCTTTCTTATCCTCAAGCCAGCCGACCACGTGATCCTGGGATTTCATTCCCAAAGGGGCTTCTTCTCCGGGGAGATGTGAATCTCGCCTCTCCCTGAAGCCATCCACTAATTGACGAGGCGCCGAGCGCCCCACTCTCTCGCTGTCCAGCCTTGGCCCTAACAGCGAACTCTCCGGATCCCTAAAAAGGGTCGGTCGCCATTCTCTCTTGGAGGAGCGTCTTACGAGCTGGTCTGCTCGCTCCAAAGGCCCATCTCCGACCGCCTGAAAATCTCCTGGGACCTTAACACCTAGTCTAAGTCTCTCAGCGCCAGTGAATCATCCGTTACCCTACTAGTGCCAATCGACTTGACGACAATCGAGGGGCGCTAGTCCTTTCACCTAGCTGTCGGCTCCCAAGCTAAGTCATTGACGCCTTTGATAGTAACCCGTTTCCAATGCCAGTCCGTTGGCCTTATTTCTCCCTTGCGCAACTGGGCTAATTTCCAGATCGGGCGACAGCGAATATGATATCTGATACATTCATTGCCAGAAATCAAATATTGTTCGTCTAAACCCATGTGAATCCAGTACGATCTTAGACGCCCCCTGCATTACCCATAGGTACATACTTCATCGTAGTTCTGGCGTATGAGATCGATTGCTAATCGTTTGACAATGATTGACGTGCGTTTAATAATATTTGTAAGTGAACCATTGAATTATAAAAAAAATTACAAAATTTCCCTCCTGTAACTAGCCGACAACTATTGCAAATTTTTTTTATTCAGTTGTTTTGTATCAAAAGGGAATGATTTGAAGATTCCTAATTAATCACTATCAATAATTGATAGTGTGTTGTTTAACTTTTAGCAACCATTTGCGATGAAGGAATCCAATTCGTGTAGATTGATTAAGAATATAATTCTCAATCGATTGAAATGGGTATCATCCCCTCGTCTCTATAAGGCCAGGGGGGGGGGGAGAAAGCTATGAATATTTAAATAGGGCTCAATATACCCCGCCCATTTAATTGGAGAGCTTTGTAGCCTCACTTATCATGTGCTTTCCTCTACTCCATGCTGTACTCCATCTACTAGGATTTCAACAAGCCCTGCCTTACTTATAGGTACGCACTCCATCGTAGTGCAGACCTCACCGCTATGAAATTTTGCTTCTCCGTAAGCGCGAACATTCTCCCCATATAATCTCTAGTGTTAATCTATATACGGGAAATATCAATCCAGGCAGGCGGCCAACATAATGGGACAGAACTCACGCTTTGTGATATGAGAAAAATATGCTGAGATGCAACTGACGAAAATGCAAATTTATCGCCGTTGCTATGGAGTCATTATTTCATTCAACTAGTGTTAAATGACAAACTTGAAAACACCATCGGAAAGAGCAACCCACATTTATATGATATATCTAATGATGGTTTTGAGTGTTATCGCGTGATTAATATGATAAACATGAATTCAAGTTTTTAGGAGGGGTTATGTCTGTGTTCGGAGCTCTATATCATATGCGACAGCTCTGCCTGTTTCTTCAACTTTGCGATACGCTATCGCGTATCTTGCCATAAACACTCATGCTTAGAATATCTCTTATTATTTTTGCCCTTCGAAGCCCTACCACTTTGATCCGAAACATTTTCGCGTTCAACTACTTTTTAGAGACGTACTCAGGCATACAAATTATCTTAGGCATCGTATATCGATCCCATAACAATCAGCAAAAAAAATTGAAAAAAGGGCAAGGCCAGGTTCCGATGAATTGTTTTTTGTGTGATAAATTGACCGGAGGGTCTATTTATCCCATACTATTTAATTTAAAATCTATCACACGAGCCGTATCATTCGTGCTCATGTCATCAATTTTCTTATGGATCCTTACCTTAATGCGAGAACGCGCAATTCCCTATCCGTCACTGGCCCATCTCGTCGATTCGTGTATTTTGAGGGCATTTCGATAACTAACGGGATCATTGGTTAGGATTCATCAAACGAGTCTTAGGTCCCTAATAATTTAGAGTGGAATTAGAGACTTCAATCGGGAAACGTTTATGAAATTTAATATGTCGAACGATTTATAAATTACCCACAACTTGTATTTCCGATTCCAAGGAAGACGGTGAATATGAGTTGGACTGGAAATATTTCTATTAGCAAAATTTAGAAAGAAGGTCGAACCCTGGACTAGACTATTCCATAACTTACGTACTACCGATAGCGCTCGAGACTCGTATGTGACTCCAATCGAACCTCTCTGTCGCCACGTTTCAAATCGCAGATCGTCCTTCCCTTGATATGCTCGATCAGGATCCGTTTCCTCTGCTGTGGTAAATCCGATGTGCTCCTTGGTATATCAAGAGCTGTGTTCTTGGTGAGGTCCCCTGGAGAGTGGCATGCTGAAATCCTTATTGAATGAGCAGATGGATGTCCGTGAGGTTAGGTGTCCAGAGGGTGGAAAAGATTCTTGATATTCACTGAATTTCGGTGAGGTGAGATTCGTAAGTTTGGAGGTCTTAATTTCCGAATTTGGATGTAAAAGTTACAGTCACTCGTTATGAAACTATCACGTATTAACTGTATGCCGTATGAGTCCAACCAGTGACATAAAGTGTATGATACGCTCTAGCTGACGACTACGAAGGTCTGCGTAATTATCGGGATGTTTATTAGTGCGGAAAATCGTTTGGGACACTCCGCACAGTTTACCGATGGGTTGAGGCCCAAGACTAAGGGAAACGAACTTGACGTCGGTGGAGTGTCGGCGAATAGAGCGCAGGAGTCGCTTGACGCTGAAGGTCTTGCGGTTCAACGGGCACTGATTTTTGCTGTCGGACGTTATTCGAATCGGGGCGTCCGGTAGGGGTTGCTTGGTCAGCTTTCTCGATCACGCGTTCAAGTTAACCTTGAGCACGCCGAAAATGCTGATCTCTAAGTCAGATATTCTTTACAAACTTCCAATTTGCGTCCTAGGAAATGGAACGCCAACTACGGCAGCGACCGACAAGCAACGATTCAAATTCAACTCGGTGTTGGGATAAAATAATATTGAATTTTATACATAACGTTTGCATAATTTCGTTAACTTTACTGGTTTGGAAAAATTCTCAAAAGAAAAAAAAACGTGAAGCTTGCATAAATACAGTGCCTTAGTTATGAAGCTACCAATCTGGATACAACACTTTTACTAAAAGCGCTTGATATTTGTTCGAAAATAAGAAAAATGTGCAAAAAAAGCATACTTGGCGTGCGTTTCCAAAAGAATTTTTCACTGTGTTATATGTACTCTTTTTCTTTCCCTCGCTCATAATAGCGTCCTGCACGTAATAGAAACTTTGTCTAGAATCGATTCATAAACACTTAGGGCATACCCGAGCAAAACGGAACACACAATTTTTTTCATTTTTTTTTCAATTTTTTCATTTTGTTTACGATCCACTCTATCCCATAAATTCAAAAAAAAATTTTGAAAAAAATGGCCCAGTCCACGTTTCTAGCATTGTGTTTTGCCCAATGTCGTTAACTTGACTGGTTTTAAAACATGGTGAAAATGAAAAAGCACGGCAAGCTTGTATAAATACACGGCCTTAGTTATGAAGCTACCACTCTGTAGACAACGTTTATGCCGAAAAGGCGCGATATTTGGTCGAAAATAAAAGAAAAATGTTCAAAAAAAGCGTAGTGACTAACGTACTTGTCGCGCTGTTCCATACTAACGGGGTTTAGCTTAGAAAGTTCTGCATCCTCTAAATCATCGCAGAAGATAATTATGTGTTTTATTTCAATCAGTTAGAATTCCTCCATGGATTAACACCAGAGTTGTCCAATGGTGAAACCCTGTAATCAGGGATATACTACTGGATAATCAGATTTCCAAAGATTACTAAGTCTGGTAGAGTGAGGCACCAATGAAATTTTTCTCCAGGGACAGAAGCTCAAACGCAATCCTATAATGTAAGACCTATATCTGGTTTTTTAGAAACCGCACCAAGTACGTTGGTCGCAGCGCTTTGTTTGAACATTTCTCTTTTATTTTCGACCAAATATTGCACGTTTTCGGCATAAACGTTGTCTTCAGAGTGGTATCTTCATAACTAAGGCCGTGTATTTATACAAGCTTGGCGTTCTTTTTTATTTTCAGCATTTTTCAAAACCAGTTAAGTTAACGAAATTGTGCATAACACGATGCATTGAAACGTGGACTTGGCCATTTTTTTCAAAATTTATTTTTTATTTTCATGGGATTCCAATCATTTTTCCAAACCAAGAGAAAGAAACTTTTCGCATATATGCTATCAGACCGGGTTACACATAACTCATGTAAAAAAAAAGACTCCAGTTAATGTGACACATTATTTGGATTTACTTTGCTCTAAAAACATAAAATAAATTTCCCTAGTTTCTTGGCCATTGCATTTTGGCAACGGTCAAATCATCAACATGTATCCACCCACTCTTTGTACCTTTCAAAATACCACTATAATGGTCATTGCCGTGAACTTCACCATGTAATACAGCACTATTGACGCTATACAACTTTTCACAAACATTAACTGCAGTTGTTGGTACGACTTTCAGCGTCCATTTTTTTTTCGTTTTTTTTCGAAGGTTGGGAGAAAAATCCTTTTTACGCACACTCTCCATCTCTGCAACCGCAAAGCATGGAGGGTAGTGTCCCACTCGGTCGGATCCTGACGTTATGGACCATGAACCGCTGTAGCTAGTGACCAGTCCGGCTTTGTTTGGTTCGATACATTGGCAACCCATACGGACTAAGAAAAAACCCAACCCCTGTCACTTAGCTCCATCTTCCCCGTAGAACCGCCGCAAAGCATTACAACATGGGGGGGAGGATTCAGCCGAACTTCTTCCTTCAGATGATCAGAGTAACTGCTTTCTTACTTTCAGGTGCTCCTATCCTACCTCTCCGTTTTGTTCCGCTCGCGTTCAGCCTCGCGGAGGTCCTTCAGGACTTTTGCGGCAAATACGCTGGTTGCTTCCCAGCCGGCTGCCGATGAAGGCATGGCCTCCACTACATTCTCAGGCTGGGTCGTCGCATTGAAGCGCGGGCAAGTAAAGAAAACGTGCTCCGCATCTTCGGGAACTTCTGTTCATGTCTGGTGATTCCTCATATTCCTGGTGATTCAGCACTCTGGTGATTCCTCATATTTGAATCTATGAAGATATTTCCGGAAGCAACCGAGCCCGCGATCATCTGTGTGAGGTAACAGTTAACCTCTCCGTGCGTGCGGTTGAGCCAGGTTTCCAGATTCGGGATTAGGCGATGAGTCCATCTCCCTTCTTCTGAGGTATCCCACTGCGACCGCCATCGCAGCAGGCTATTCTACCGCTCATCCATTCTCAACTAAGTTACACACTGCAAGGTTTCCCTTTTCCGCCGGTAAGGACATCGTCGCTCCTCTGCCAGTATTCCAATTGGAAGCATTCCAGCGATGACACACACGGCATCGTCTGATACCGTGCAGAATGCACTGGCAACTCTAAGGGCGCTCAAACGGTAGACCGATGCCACCCTTCGTCGAGCATCTTGAAGCAAGAGTACATCAGCCCAAATCGGAATCCCATAAGTGAGTACTGACGTAACAACTGATCAGGATAATGCTCTTCTCACCATAGCCTGGCACATTTAGGTCCGTAAGGACGTTAAGAATACAGACCCATCTTGCAGAGTTGAAGGTGTTTTTAATGTCCAGCGTTAATACCAGGCAGTACCGTTTCCTGCCCCACTCCCACCTTGCGCCAGAGATTGCCTCCAGTGCAATGGAGACGACTTAATCGATGGCATCAGGTGTGGAACGACCCCTTCGGAAATATTATTGGTTATTAGCCAGTTGAGGCTCAACCACCTCTTCAAGCCTCTGGTGGAGTATGCGCTCCAAGATTTTCCCAGCGGTGTCTAGCATGCAAAGTGGACGATAGGACGAAGGTTCGTCGGGAGGCTTCTTCCCTTTGGTAAGGAGCACCAGTCTCTGCTGTTTCCACGTGATTGGAAACGTCCCCTCCTGGAGGCAAGCATTGTATACGCTTAGAAAAATTCTAGGTGCTACGTCGATTGCGGTCTTCAGGGCTACGTTCGGAATTCCATCCATTCCTGGTGCTTTGGCGCTTCCAAACTTATTACAAGCTTTTTGCAACTGTTCAAGTGTCACCGGTGGAAACGTTTCTCCCTCATATCTTTCGATCACAGGGTTACTTTTTGATTGATGCGGGAACAGAACCGCAACAATATTGTCCAAAAGCCGGGGGCACGTAGGCATTTGCATGCGTTGGCTTTTCAGTCGCTTCATCACAACACCATACGGTCGTCCCCATGAATTCGCTTCGATTTCGTCAAGAAGCTCTTGCCAGCATTGCCTCTTACTCGCTTTGATTGCCTTATTGAGCGTCCGACGTTTTCCCTTATATCTAGCTTCCAGGACTTCGGAGTTTCCCCTCTTTCGACCTCGTTGGGCTTGTGTCCTCGCTCGCAGGCTTTTCGGAGGGCGGAGATGGTATTGTTCCACCAGTATACCGGTGGACGCCTGTTTGAGTTGCTCTTCCGTGACATAGTTTCGTCGCAGGCTTTGGTGATCCTACGCATGAGTTCACGTGCCTTCTCGGTGGCATTAACAGCAATAATTGGGCGATCCCTGAAGGCTTCTCGAAAAGAGCTGTCATCGAAAGTACTCGCCCTATAGCCTTGGCGAGGCATAGCAACTGTGGAAGTGAATTCCACACAGGTTAGCTCTGATAAAGCCGTCCTCCGCTACATTGGCGGCATGCTGGAAGGGGTAGTTACCGCTGGACCAGATAATGGCCTCAGCGGTGCTATCCTTCTCCCATGGCTGATCAGTGAGGTGTCTATATGGTTCAGAGATCAAAGCAAGATCGATCTTCAGCTCCCGCACCGACTGTGTGAGAAGGTCGTGTGCAACCTCACAATGCTGAGATTGAGTTGTAATATCCTCATCGTCTTTTTTGGGTCAACTCCTGGAGTGCCTCTTTCTATGCCGGACATCTGCTGCTACCCTCAATGTAGGCACAGTTATCCGGGTGGGATTTTGCGATGCAGAGGACGCATTTAGCATCCTTCTCGCAATTGGCGACCAGATGATCGCTCTCACCACATTTAATGCAGCCCTTCGAGCGGTCAGTTACGCTCTCCCACTTGCTGGCGACGTTTCCGTAGGCCCAGCACTTGAAACATTTCAGCGGTCTGCTTATGACTTTAATTCGGCAATTTACTCCACCAATCTTGATTTTGCCATGTTATCCGACAATCTTGTTAGTCATCGATGCTGGCAGTTTTACCCATGCCGTCTGCGTACCACTATAGCCCTTCCGAATCGATTTAACGGAGTTTTCTGGGATCTTAAAACCCTCTCCCGCAGCAGTTTGCAAAGCTTCAAGAATTTCTTCTCTTGTCGTCTTCTCCACGAGATGTTTTATCTCTAAATCTTCTTCCAGTGTTTTGCTCAGAACCTCCGCCTCCTCTCCGAGGAGTTTCTTTACAGCGTTCTGCAGTCCTGAAGCTTCCTTCGCTTTTTGCTTAGAGAGGATAATCAGCATGTCATCGGTGGCCGTCCTCCGTATCTTCTCCAAGAAGTGCTTGGACTGGGGACCTGTCGCATCCTACTGCATTCGCTTGAGGATGTCGGAGTATGACTCCTTGTCCTTAGCGCGAATGATCAACGCGTGGAGTCTTGAAGCTCGTTTCCTCTGTTGCGCGGGTGGCTTAGGAGGCACTTTATTTTTGCCTGTCTTCTTCTTGACCTATGTTTGTGTGTGCGTGTGGGCGCGCCCTGCGCGCGCGAGTGTGTGTGTGCGTGTGTGTGGTTTTTCCGTGTTTCTTCAAGTGTTTCTTCCGTCGAGTGAGTGTGGGACTCGGACAATGGCTGCCAATACTCACTACTCCAGTCAGACAAAATTTTCACTAACCTTTCAGCCCCTCGTGGCACCACCGCAAAGTATTACTTAGCGAGGGAGGTTTCTAGCTAGTTGCTCTTCCGTCTTTTCCGTTCCTTGTACATCCTCCTTACCTGCAAAGATGTTGTATGATATTAAGAGGTTCCAAAACAGGTTTCTCATCTACGTTGCTGAATTGCGCTGGCGTTCCTCATTTCGGAGCTCCTTCATGACAATTGTCGCGAAGTCGCTCGTTGCATCCCAGGCGGCCTGTGAAGGTAGCATTACATCTACCAAGTTCTCAAGTATGACTGTTCCTTCCCAAATGGACTCTCAATCACTCCTGATATCACTGAAGCGAGGGCATGCAATGAACACATGCTCGGCATTCCCCTCAACTCCTCTGCAGCTGGGGCACTTCGATGAATCTTCATGTTTAAATTTTTGAAGATATGATCGAAAGCACCCATGTCCTGAAAGCATCTGTGTCAAGTAGTAGCCACCTGGGAGATCAGGCTATGGGTCCATCGCCCTTTCGTTGAAGTGTCCCACTGCTGTTGCCATTGCAATTTGCTCATTTCTTGGTACTTCCTCCGCTGATACAGTGACCGCCGTTCTTCCGCCAATATTTCTCTGCTCAGCATTCCGGCGATCACGCACACTGCGTCTTCGGACACCGTATGGTAAGTGCTCACAATTCACGGAGCACTTAGTCGGTAGACTGAAGCAACCTTCCATCGTGTTCCCTGCAGCTGCAATGCATCCATCCAGATGCCAATGGTGTAGGTAACCACAGATACGATCACAGATGACAGCAGGGCTCGTCTCCGTTGCTTGGGGCCTCCTATATTGGGCGCGAGGGGTGACAAGGCAAATGAAATTCCAGATGCCTTGACTCCTACACACTCCGTTTGCTGTTTGAAGTTTAGCTGAGCATCAATTATCATTCACAAGTACCGAATGTATAGTTTAGATGTGAGTTTGAAATCCACCACTTGCAGCGTGATTGTCTCCACAACTTTCCTGCTCGTGATCAATACGGGCTCGGTTTTGTGCTCAGCAAGACTGAGGTCCATTTGGCTCATCCAGGCGCGGTTCATCTCGAAAGCGTTGTCGAATAGGACTTCGATATCTTCAAGATGTTTTGCTACGAGGATTACAGACACGTTATCCGCAAATGCCACCAACTTCACCTCTCGCGGAAATGCTAGTTTTAGCGGTCCATCGTACATGATTTTCCACAGAAGAGAGCCCAGCACCGAGCCCTGAGGTACCCCCCCAGTAACTTGATACTCTTTGGGACCATCCTTTGTATCGTACTTTAGTACCCGTTCGGTGAAATAGTTGCCCACCATGTTGCGCAGATATGCAGGCACGTTGAATCTCCCGAGTGCCTCCATGATACAGTCCCACCTGGTTGAGTTGAAGGCGTTCTTGATGTCCAATGTTGCTACTAAGCAATACTTCTTTGTACTCTATACCATCTTTTTCCTGCAATCGCTTTCCTCGCGGTTTCGACGACAAGGTTGATGGCATCGAGTGTGGACCGGCTTTTTCGAAAACCGTATTGATTCTCAGAAAGTGCGGGTTGCACGGCAGCGTCTATGCTCTGGTGGATGATGCACTCGAGGATCTTACCACTATTGAGCGTGCAGAGAGGACGGTAAGATGAAGGTTTGTAGGGTGGTTTATTCTCTTTTGGGAGTAGTACTAACCTCTGCTGCTTCCCCATGTTAGGAAAGATGCCCTCTCTCAGGCACACGTTGTAGACATCCAGGAACTACTCCGGTATTGTGTGAATGGCCAGTGTTAACGCGAGGTTCGGGATTCCATCCAGCCCTCGAGCTTTGGAGTTTCCCACTCTTTTGCAGGCGTCCAGCAGTTCTCCTCTGGTGATCTCCGGGACACTTTCTCCTTCCCATTGTTCAGCGTTCTGGCAAAATTCCGGTTGGCTTTGGAACAACGTACCCACAATTCTGTTGAGGAGCATCAGGCACGATGGCGATGGCATCGGTTGGCTCCTGAGTCGTGTCATCACCACCTTGTAGGGTCTCCCCCATGGATCGTCTAGTACCTCAGATAAGAGTTCGCTCCAACACTGTCCCTTGCTGTGTTTGATGGCTTTGCTGAGCTTCCGCCGTGCCTTCTTGTATTTCACTTCTAACTGCGTGAAGTTAGGACTTTTCCGGCCCCGCTGAGATGATCTCCTAGCTGTGTTGAACTCTTTCCGCAGCACGGCGATGGTGTCATTCCACCGATACATGGGTGGATGTCGATTAGTGGTTCGTTTCCTCATCATAGTAGCATCGGAGCCCTTAGTCACCCTGCCCATGATGTCCCGTGCCTTCGCGGTCGCATTTGTGCCAGCAATCGGACGGTCATCTAGTGCCGCCAAATATGAGCCCGGATCGAAGGTGCTCACTCTCCCGCCAATGCTGTTGTTTTTTTTTGCTCTTAATCTGGCTTTGTGGTCGGAGAAGATCTCCCAGAATATTGCTTGGTGATCGCTCGCCCTGTAGATATCGCTTATTCTCCATGAGTGGTTTCTCTTAACCAGAGCACCACTCACGAAGGTAAGGTCCATAATTGAGCTCGCCTTTTCACGTACGAAGTTTGGTCCTTCACCACTCTTCAGCAAGATTACGTCCCGATTTGACATGGCTTCCACCACAGCCTGTCCCCTAGCATTGGTTAGTTTACTACCCCAATCAACCGCCCAGGCATTGAAGTCTCCGCAATGGCCACCGGAAAGTGCTGCTTTGCATCCTAGGTGAGTCGCTCTAGGAAGTCTGGAAATTCATTGATGGAAAGGCTCGGCGGAGCATAACAGCTATAGACGTAAATTCCGTGAACCTTCGTCTTCATAAAGCCTTTGTTTGAGCGATTGCCGGTGATTTGAAATGGCCAGTTGCCGCAAGTCGAGATTCCCGCCTCGGCGGTAGCGTCAGTGATCCACGTTTGAGTATTCAACTGATGGTACGGCTCTGAAATCATGACAAGGTCTATCTTCAGCTCACGCACCATATGTAGAAGCAGATCATGTGCGACCTCAGAGTGGTTGAGGTTGAGCTGCAGTACCTTCATCGTCTTCGATTTTTTGCCATCGCCTTGACTGCTGCTTTGTAAAGAGGGCATTAACTGCTCCCGGCGACATGGTCAATATTTTTTCTGCTACTTTGTTCGCCACGGACTGCACATCTAACTTCTTTTTTGAAGTCATGGATTTTATGGCCAACCTCTCCATATTTGGCGCAAAGTTTTGATCGATCAATATCCCTTTTGCATGTCGTGGCAAAATGACGGTAGTGCCAACAGTTGAAGCACTTTCTCAGTCTGCTGGTGACACTGACACGGCAGTGAATCCACCCTATTCGGATCTTGCCTTTCTCGTGGAGTTTTACAGCAACGTCAGATGTGACTCTGATGAAGAGGCTTGATAGCGTCCTTGGGGATGCTGATATTCACATAATCTTGGCTCTGTATGGCCTCGCAGATTTCCTCCTTTGTGGTAATCTCATCAAGGTCTTTGATCTCTAGATCCACTTCCGGAGTCTAGCTTACTCCTTCTGCGTCGTCCTTTAGAACTTCTGCCATAGCTGCTTGTAGACGAGCTATGCTTCCTGAATGGTTCTTCTTTAGAACAATAAGAAGGGTGCCCGTCTTCGTTCTGCGAATCTTGTCTGGGTAGTCTCCGGAGTCGCTAACCTCCCGCTTCATTTTATGGAGCCGTGGATGCTCTTCCGTCGTTCCTCCGTGTTGAGAACTTCAGGACTCAGAGTCTCTGTGCGCTTTTGGCGATATAGGGATCTTCGTTCCTCAGCTAGCTCCTCTATTGGTAGCATTCCGGCGGTGACACAAACTGCGTCCTCAGACACGGTACGTTAAGCGCTTGATGTTCTGAGCGCACTCAGCCGGTATACAGAAGCCACCTTCCGCCTCGTTGCCTTCGTCTGAAGCGTACCAACCCAGATGGAGATGCCGTATGTGAGTACCAAAATAGTCACCGACGTCAGCAACGCTCGTCTCCACTGCTGTGGGCCTTCAATATTGGGCATCAGCCGTGACAGGACTGTGCAAATACTGGATGCCTTAGTGGTCGTATGCTCCACTTGCTGCTTGAAGCTTAGCCGAGCATCGATCATCACTCCCAGGTACCTAATGTACGGCTGGGATGTGATTTCATAATCCCCGACTTGCAGGGTGATTGTCTCTACAGCTTTCCTGCTCGTAACCAACACCGCCTCGGTCTTGTGCTCCGCCAGGCTCAACCCCACT
>JAPYZM010005362.1:0-13414 GCA_030522845.1 Psyttalia concolor
CCAAAATATTCTATTTTTGTAATGTCAAGAATAATTATTAAGTTATCAGTATTCTGTTGGTACTTTGCTGCGGAGTAGATGATTGTAACTCTATTATTTTAATTACCGGATAGTAATTTCATCGGTAATTTCAGGATCTTATTTAGCATTGAATGGATATCGACTATACTGAGTACTTTGACTATCAAGGAATGAAATATGTTCTAGTCAAAGTCGTTTTTTTATTGGTTGACAAATCGATTTAATATTGTTATTTGATTACGAATAGAGCGAAATATCGATATTCGGAACTTACACTTTTAGCCATGTCTGAGAAGAAAGCTGATAATACTCACAGATCTTTCTCTTTCAGAATATTTTTAATGGCTGCAGAATTTTTCAATAGGATCTGCTATAAACCAATGGAAAATAAGATTCAAATTTTTGTAAGGATATCGAACAATACTTGAATCGGAAACGGTGAACTCGCTCTTTTCACCAATCGTTGGGTCTCTGTAACGCACACTCGACAAAAATTGGTGCAGCAGTTGCTGAGTAACTGGACTGTATGAAAAATACCAATTTTTCACAAGGAAATAAAATTAAAATGATAATAATAATAATAATAATAATATTACATTTATTTTATTGATAATATAATAATATGATATTCGAGAGGGCACACCTAATAATAATAATAATTTGACATTTGATAATATTACTACTTACTAATTTTGAGTAGGCTTTAGTTCTTTTAAATTCCAATTAGCAGAATTTCAATTTTCCAATTTACGAAATTCAAACATCATTGTGCAAACCCCTTTCACACAGAGAGAAAAGTTCGACAAAAATGACTATTTTGTTCGGCAATCGTCAAAAGCCTTGGCAGTTTGGGAACAATTGCCATGCCGCCCATAATTTTTGTTAATGTTAAATTTTTCTTGTTTGTGTGTGTGCCACAACATAACACAATGATCCAACGAAACGGTAATTTTACTGAATAATTTATCTCCGTATATCCATCTTATGTTGTTAATTTAGTCTGATGCCCTCATTTGCTCTTTCATTCGTTTGTTTGTACCACTCGCATCATTGTTCATTTCTTTGTCGTCTTATTCACTAACCCGCTTTTCTTTCACCTAGTTTCACATTCTCCGTTATCCCATATTACCCCACAATACATAAGGGAGAGAGGGATAAGCGAATCGCGATTAATCGCCAATGTCTCCTGATTAAACGATGGAATTTGAATGACTCAAATCGGACCTCGAAACTTGCAAAAGGAGCTTAATAATGAGTAATATATAAAAAATTAAAAGTCGTCCATTTTTCGTTCGATCGCCACTAAGCACGGATCGTTTTCGCTCTCCCTTAGTACTTAATTCTGTCCTATCATCTCTCTCCCTCCCATGAGTTACCTATACAAGTCCGACGTATATTCTGTGTGTCAGATAAAACAGCACGGCCAAGAGGACATCCGGGATATCCAGCAATCACTAACACCATGTTTCCATTGGAAACCTTGATAAAAATCTCAAATCTCTGAATTTTCCAATAAAATTGTTGGAAATTTTAATCCCATTCAATTTTTACTGGAATTGCAAGACATGTTGTCACTAAAAATATCCGATGCGATTAAAAATTCGAGGACAATTGAAAATTTTAGAGTCGTTGATGCCTCAAAATGAATAGAGATTTACGAAATCCCAATTGAGTATTCTTGAATTTCGAGGACAGTGCCCTAGGAAAGAAAATTCCGATATCAGCAAAAATTCAGAGTAATTCGGTACTGAATATTCCTACTCGATTGGAAATTTAAGTACCTTGAGGAGTTTTCGTCTTCACATTTTTGAAGCTTTACGAATTTTACTGAATTTTCAGTGAAATCTGTAACTAGATGTTTTTTGTAACCTGAGTAGAATTCCTTGACACTCTCCTGAAAATTACTTGATGACTGTCCATAAAATTCATTTCCTTTTTCCAACAGTGAACATTAGATGGACGGTAGCAAAATTCTTGTACGTGCATACTTGATTTGTATCATTCCTAGGTCGATGAATTATGCACATTGATGTACCTCATTATACTATACTGAAATATATAATATCAATGATTAATTAATAATTGTTATATAAATCTGTATCGAATCTTAAACTCGAAGGTTTGATCGCAGCTTTATATCGAGGCCCAGTTCAAGGCCGTAATCGGCCCCTCCATCATCTATAGGCTTATTTCTTCCTTCTGTAACTAGGTTTAATCAACTTTGGATAAATTTCGGAATTATAAAAGTTTTTAACCTTAAGTTGAAGGGACAAAAATGTGGCTATGGTGAAATAACCTTTGCCAGGTAATATAAAATAACTCAACTCGAAACCAATACCTTTTTGTGTACCCATTCGATTATTAATTTGTGGGTAATCTCAAATAACTAGACGAAAATTGCTATAGAGTTAGAATGTCCTCAAATAAGATTAAGAACGAAAAGCGAAAATTGGATGGAAACGATTAAATATCTCTTCTTTTCTTTTTGAAGAGAATTGGAAATCATTAAGTTATAGCAAATTTACGGAATGACCCGAGTTCATGTCACTGGTCCATGGATAGAGCGTTTAATGTGAGGTCATACGTTTGTCATTGTCAATCACCTGTAACAAGTTGATTCTCATTATTTTTCAAGATAAAAAAATATATGTCAAATATTTTTTGGTCAAGCTTTGTGCACAGCAGTAAAAAATATCATGCACAACTGAAACTTCCAACAGTTTTGGAGTGCAAATTTAATTATTTATATCAACCGTTACGAATATTCCTTGGAAGAACGGCTTAATGGTGATAACCCGAAAATTCTCTGATATATTGTTTATTAGTCATCAGGCAATCATACTTGAGAAAAAAATTTGTTCACATTGGAGATAATTCCATTTTTTATTACAATCTTCTGAGTATAATAATATAATGACATCGTGCATCAGGTACATGAAAAGAAAACATTCATCGTAAAATAGTATGATTTTCTGGTGAAGGGGATAGAGAAGTACACAAGAATAAATTTTGTTCATAATATTGTTAGCGACATCAGATACAAAACATACATTTTCTTGTATACAGTATTAAAGAGCTTCTTCCTTGCTTTCTCTGCCGTCACTTTTCCTTTCATTCAATCGACGGTTCGATCCCGACGGATTAATAACAAAGCAAAACCCGTTTCTTAATTCGGATTTTTTTTACCGGCCGGGTTAATTATATCGAATTCTGTTCTTTTTTTTCATTTGTTTTTTATATCGAGGTATTGGGACGGTTGTTCAAAGCCAAGTTTAAACAAGTCATTCGTGAGAATGCCCCGCGTAATGACGGTTTCATTAGTCACGCTGATATGAGTGAGTCGCAGTAAATTTTCAATTCAGACGTTCTAATTAAGAATACCGTCTTCCAGAGAACAAATAGCGTCAGCATCGTCGCTCATCCATGAGGAAATATCAGTGGAAAGCAATGGGCTTCAAGTGAAATTACAGATATTGGGAAATTGTGTTGCCAATTTTAGATTTGCTTATATGAGCGATTGAATATTTTTATTATTTTTATTTGATATTGATCAATGATATGGTGTTATTTTCCTGAAATTATGCCCCTTTGTACCGCATTAACTAAGGACCAAAGAAAAACCTCATCCTGAGACGAAAACCTTGACCAGGTACAGGTAATTGGGCTCTTTTGGCCTGAGGCTCTTTTGAAATAAAAATGTGATCTACGAATTTTAATATGTTAATATTGTATAAGAAAATTCGATTCTTCCTGACGTTAAGAAACAATTTTATTAAGAGTTTAATATCAATAGAATCGGAAATTCTGCGGTAGAATGTCTCCCACAGAGATTTCTCTATAAATTGTGTGATGACAATGTTTTTTTAAAACTTTAGAATTTTTGAAATGACCGTTATCAAAATTATGAAAAATTGTGAAAAGAAATAAAGAGACACAATGAAAAACATAATATTGTTGAGCTCGTGGTTGAGCCTGGAGGATTCCTTGTTTCTTTAAATGAAACTTATCAAGTTGTAGGAAAAACAAAGGTCTAATATTTATTATCAGGACATCGTGCCTCGTTACTAGTCTGCTAATGAATTAACTTGTTTGTTAATTTTTGTCCACACATTTTGCACAAGAAATATTTACAACAAAGTTAGGAACGCTTTGAGTATTGTAGAGCCTCTACAGAAAATTGAATTGGAAAATTCATCAAAATATTTATTGTCTCCATTTTCTATGTATGTTAAGAAGCATTTTTAAAAAGCAAAGAATGTAAGCGATCAAATATCACAAAAATAAACATTGTTCTATTGAAATTGAACCCGCGATTTAATAACGCGTGACAAAATATAGTTAACAAATTTGAAAAAAAAATGCGCGATCATACATCACGTACAGTTCTTAATTTACTGAGTAATCCCAAGAATTTATCAACACGTGTGATTACACTCGCGGGCCAATTGCTTTTAATTACCCGAAATTCCTTGGAATAAGTTGATGATGGGTCAGCATGAGCAACGGTTTCGTTTTTAATTGTCGTCGAGAACGGTGAGATTTAATTTCATTTACGGGGGTAAACGAGAGAGAAAGAGAGAGCCCGTGGGACAACGTGTCCTTAACTGTAAACGTTTCTGAGGCGTGCAACGGGCAGAGAGCAGCAGTTGAGAGCAAGAAACGAAGCTCGTAATCGCATCAGCATTGGCCATTTCCCATTCCACTCAGTGCAATGTGAATCCTCCTCATCGGCCGGGTGAGACCGAGGGGGACGAGAGAGACAAAGATATCTGTATAAGTGAAAAGAGATACAGAGAGTTGGAACGAGCAAATCGAGGTACGTTCGGCATGAAACAACCTCCGGGACGACTTTTTTATCCGCGGAAGTTTACCCCGGGTTGAACCACCGGCCATACAATTCCTTCTGTCCATACTCGGATTACATGTATGACGTTAACTTTAGTTTGATTGTCTCATCGATTTCAAGCGTTATTTCAAAGTTATTGCCCTACCCCGAATCCTTCAAGGGTTCGTTGATCTCCATCTCAAGTTGTATGACAACGTCAGTCTCAGTGGGCCGAGGGGGAGGCATTTTGCCCCGTGAAATAGTATATTTCGTAACAAGTGAAAAAAAATGGTTTTTGGCGAGTGGGAGGTTTATATCACGAGCCGAAGGCGAGTCATATAATCCCACGAGTCAAAAATAATTTCTGTTAATATTTCCCCGAAATAATTTACCTGAATTATTCTCCTTGAATAATATCTTATGGACATTTAGAATGAGCCGAAATCCCCGTGGAAAATTAAAACAATAATTAATTTTGTCAGAGATTGGATAATATTATGGAAGGAAAAATAATGGTGACTATTGTTCGAATGGAAACACAATTTTGTTTCAAAAAATAATTCTGACAGTGCAAGATGATTATTTAAGAATGTTACAACTGTTGTCCTATTGCATATCTGTCATTTTGCCAAACGGGGATGGTTAATTAATGGTGGGATAAAAGTGATCCTCAGACCAAGAGATAAATTATTTAAATGTTTAGAATTGCTTTGAAAATGGGAAAAAGAAGGATTTTTGTCAATGTTATTCTATTGGAGGAGTTCAGAGGAGTTAAGTGCGAAATTGAAAAAACCTCATGCTTCCGATTCTCTTTGCGATTTTTTTCTGAGAAGGACATGAGACCAAGCTCTCATAAATTTTCTTAGAGCGATTAGATTTCTTTCAGCAATTGATGAACGGGTTTTTTAAAATATTATCACGTTTTGAACTTAATTTTTGTTTTTTTGAAAAAGTGAAATAGTTGGATTTAAACATCTGGAGTTCCGCGGTTTCCGTTTCGTACACGTTTGAAGATAATTAAACCAACTTCCGAAATGAGTGCAATTAAATTCAACCTATTTGCATTTTTTTCTTTCAACCGACAATTATTCAAAAACTGGTTGTTTTTTCTGAATTTTTAGGGATACATTGAAGTCATAATTAACGATATTTTGACTCAATGAGAATTATTATCTTACACATATTCCCGGTTGAATGAATTAATTTCATTCTCTTCATAAAAATTCGTAGAAAAAAATCATAAGTTAGATTATTTATCATTACTTCTAATCTTTTGTAATGATTATCATTGTGAATAGAACTTGAATTTAGAAAAATGCAAATCAGGTCAACGGATATTATTGAATTTCAGTGAAGAGCAAACCAGCTTCAGAAACAAACTTTTAAACACTTAACAAAGAAAAATTAATTCTAAGAACTTTTCACGGTTAACTTTACGCTGGCCATTAGCTGATTGTTCTGATAATGTAGAAAATAATCTTATACTTTGATGCGAACATGCCCAACTTGAAAACAAAAACTGTTAGGGGTTGTGCTGCTGGCTAGGTAGAATGACTCGTTGTTCTATCAGTATCGTCAATCAGCGTAAGTGACACAATATAATTAATGTTTGGTGTCAATTTTATTCAATTCTGAGAGTAAAATCACTCAATTTTATTGAGACAATCAAGACAATGGCAAACATGAGGTTTTTTTCATTTCGCATTTGACGTGGAGTTGCTCATTGTTCATTGTCAATTTTCAGTTTGGTTGTATGTGGATGATGTTTGGAATTTTGTAATTCAGTGATGATCAATGCAATTTGTTGAAAATTATCAAAGCGATGGATAGAAAGCTGACTGAAGTATGAAGTAAACTTATTTCGAAAATGTTAATATTTTCAACAAAATTTTCTTCCATAATTAATTGAACTCTGATACCAGAGTTTTGGAACATTGAGAGTAAGGTGTGTGTGTATAATCTGTAATTAACTCCGTAAGGAGAATCAATTTGGGAAATTTATTTGCGGGGTATTTTTTCCGAGCTAAAAAATCCGGTAATCATTCAGGGTTGTTGGCACTTAATGGGTTATTCTCACAGTTCCCTCTATGAAGTCCGGCAGTCCGAGCGAAAATTTAATTTAGTTCTTTTCATCTTACATCAACTACAAATCCGATAGTGCTCAGACTGTTCTAATTCTATGTTGACCATTCGAAGATCATTCTTAGATTTAAGCCAGTTTTCCATTGCTCGTTAAAACGGACTAATATGATTAATATGAGGTATTCTTGTTTTTTGCGGTTAATATGTTGGCCTAGGTGGTCATCAGAAATGTTAAGCTGATGAAATTAGCAAATTAGCTGATGAAATTTTTAAATAAAATTTATCCTTCAATTGCAATTTCGTTATTCGAGAAAAAAATCACCTAATAGCACAGTAGAATTCGACATTTTCAACAAAAATTATGCACACATCTAGGTAATTTTTATTGAGTAATTAAAAAATTAAACTGAGCTGTATGATAAATTTCTCCGAACAACCAAAAGACCACATATTTTCCAAATGGGGTGGAAATTTCGACCGAACTTTTCAAAATTACGTGTACAAAATTAATTAGCAGGGATTACCGCATGTTGCACAAATTATTGTGTTTCCACTTGAGAATATTAACCAGAATTTATCCCAATATTTTGACTTCTAACGAAATAATTATGTCAATCCGAAACCAAATTGAAATATAAGAGATTGCATTCAAGTTCCGGAATGCCATCCATCCAAGTAATGTCAGCTGGCTTTCAGCCCTTCAGGCGCTAATATTGTTTATATTTATAATAAATAAAGACATAATTTTATTTGTTGACAACGTTCACGTTAGTTTCTTCACACTGAGTAACAAAAAAAACAGAAAGTGTGATACAAATGATATTGTTTCACGTAATTGCGATGCATTTCTCTTGGTTCATAGAAATCAATATTCTAGGTGTGAATTGTGGCAGGTTATTTACATTACCATCCATTGAATTTCTATAACTCAAATTCCCTCAAGGTCATTTTATCTTGCTGCGCTGCAAGTATACAGTTTTGTCACATTGTATCCAGATAATCTGTTCAGGATCCGAAAACCTACTCAACACATCCTGACTCTTATCGGATCGGTATCTTATCTAGGCTTCGTCAAGCTCAGGTGAATTCCCATTTCCGATACCCATTCTTGTTTCGTGCATCTCGCGCGGTGCTTCTTCGGTCTTTCTAGCATTCCAGTGAAAAAGATATGGGAACAAAATTGACTTAATCCTAGTGTGTGGGTAGGATCTTCCTGTCTATTCAGTCGAAGAGAGTGGCATAGTTCGTAACCTCGACATCCCTGTGACTAATTAGAAGAAAAATAATGATTAAACTATAAGAAAATCTAATTTCCGACTTTCGTATATGATTTCTGAAAGTCGGAAATTATATCTGGTCACGATTTAATCAGTATTTCACGTGTAATGAGTGACGGAGATTTCGAGGTGATAAATTATTCCACCCGGCCCTTAAGGCCCGTGTGTAATAGTTCATAACCTCTAAATCGCTCTGACTAATTACAAGACATATAATGATCAAATCATAAGCAGACCTAATTTCAGATCTCCGTGCATGAATTCTGCAGGTCGGAAAGCAGGTCTGCCGATATTTTGGTGATTATTCCGCGGATAATCAAGGTCGGCGATTTCCAAGTGACTGATTATTTCTGAAGTAATGATCAAATCATCAGCAAACATAATTTCCGATCTACCAAAATTGTGCATGAAGGGCGGAAATTCTTTTTGATTACAATTTGATAATTATTTCTCTTGAAATTAGTCACAGTGATTGCGAGGTAACGCACTATTACAGCCGGCCCTGAACATCACATTTTCCATCCGATAAAATCTGGAATGGATGGAAAATCATAAAATAAGGTTACAAAGAGAAAAGTTCGGTAGAAATTACCTAACCGTTTGGTAATCGTTTTGAAGTTCGACCATTCTGAAAAAGTTAACGGACCGCTCAGTAATACTATATTTCTCACCTAGGGAGGTAAAATAAAGGAGGCTTGCTTACGTGCAGAATTACCGCCCGAGCCGAAGGCGAGGGTTGTAAGCACGTGAGTAAGGCTCCTTTATTTTACTTTCCGTGGTGAGAAAAATGGGTTTACTACTTAATAAAAATTACTGAGCGATTAAGTAATTTTTTCTAATTGGTCAAAGCATAACATCATTACCAACTAATAGTTTTGATCATTTTGACACAAAAAAAAATCCTCTCCAGTTCAGTGCTCCCAGAATATTTTTGGTATTTTTTCCATGTATCACGTAAGACGTTAAATGAGACGTTAAATGAGAAATTCACATGAAAAAAATCATAAAAAACAATAACTTCTTATCGGAAAGCGTATGAAAGAATATGGGTCAAAATTACCGGTGCTCTTTTGAAAAATGACTATTAAAAGCCACTGAAAATGGGTAATGTTGATTCAATCATTAGAAATTTTCAAAATCACTTTTTTGGTTTTTCACCATAGAAAATGTATTTGGTATTGTCTCTTTTCAAAATTTGGCCATTTTACGATCAAACAAGGTACTAAGGTTAGTAAGATTTATCTATTTAGAAAACAACCAAAAAGTGTCGGAAAAAAATTATATATTAGATAAGTCAGTAGTGTTGGATAGTTTACAATTAAATATATACGAGCAGAGCAGAGTTATGTGTCATCCGTATCAATAATGTAATTTTTAAAGAAAAATAATAAATGTTGTCCTAATAGCTTGATTGATTTTTTCTATATTTTTCATTCTCCCCCCCTGGCTTGTCAACGATTAAGCGGACAAAGACCGTCTTGCTGATTCCCATTTTGATTAAAGATATCTTGTAGTTGTCGGAGAAGGACGGAACTAAGTGTTAGTTCAGAAACTACTATTTTTCAGAAAATTGAAATTTTTTTTGTCAAGTTGAAAATAAATTGTAGAAGAAAATCAGTGTTTGGTACTTGGTAAATCTATAGTGTCGCTTTTCCACCCTAGATTTTTTTTAAATATGTTGGAGAGTTAGATTCTAAGATTTGAATTATGAATTTACAAACCCGATTTGTCGGAAATGATTAGGTCAAAAATTACGAATTCCAGAACATGGCTTGTCTCATTACTCTTTCCCTGACCTGGAACCAACGGCGTTGATGCGATGGTTTCTGGTCTGAAAGACAATATATGTAGACCCAACACAGACAAGGGGCAAACAAAGAAGATGACGAAAATGATCCTTCATGATTCTTCCAACAGTCAATCCATCCCACTCCGCTGACCCTTCTATGAGTAAAAAAATTGAAAAAAATCCGTTCAATTGAGGATACAATCTTCGTGAATCGGTTAAATCGTCAATAAGACCAATGAATCCGTCTGGTGAGGGGATAATACTGGGTTCTCACCGTGAAAACATAAATAATACATACCAAAGCAAATAAGACATTTTGCAAACTAAAAATTGGATTTTGTCTTCACTGTTCTTCGCACAATTCAAAGCTCCTCCCAGTTTCGACCTTCTATCGCTCGTTCAATACGCAACTGAGTCATAAACAGTCAAAATCTGAGCGAACGTACCAATATACCAGGGTGAATGTCTCTGACAATGATTGTTTTGAGCTTCCTTCCACCGATATCTTCCAATTCTAATGTAAACAATCAATATCTCTATAATGTTAATATTTTCCGACAAAGTTTTGATATTCCCTTTAGTTATATAAAAACATGGGTGGAGAAGCGAAACTGCACATTTACCGTATTTTCTTACCTAAATGAGTTTGGAATAAAACAAAAATTTAGTAGGGTATCGTGATGAAATTTCAAAGTCCTTGGTAAATGTAAGTGAGGTATCGATCAATTCTTAATACTTGATCAGATACCTCATTTTATTCCGTACGTCATCCAAAATTGTTGTTTCATGTTTTCTGGACTTTCAAAAGCTGATTGCATCACAATTTCGTGAAACGAAAAAAAAGGAATAATTGACGAACATCATATCTTCGAACTGGAACGCCGCAAAAATCTGAAACAATTGAGAGATGGATTTTTAAACATCCATTCGTAGAGAAAATGACCAGCAATTGCCAAGAATACCTCATGCATAGGATTAATTAAAAAAATTTAGGGATCCACTTCTCACCCAACCCGCAGAGACAAAAATTTCATAGAATCCATCAAGCGCGAAAAATATCTATCGAGTGGGTAGATGTATCTCGCTCAAAATTTTACATACAGATTCATACGTGAAGTGAAAGACTGAGTTAATATTTTCAATGACAAAGTAAATTTTGATAAATCGATCAGCTCATTCCATCTCTGTATCCTTGGAGATCGAGTGGGATGATTTACAAAAGTGTGTACAGTGGTATTATATCTCAATCTCGTTGAAAATCTTAATATTCGTACCAACTTTCACAGATTTTGTATTATTCGACTTATTCAAAACACACATTGGATTAAAAATTTCACACGCACTCACGCGTTACATGAATTGGTATTACATTTTGCTTTATAAACTTGGGAAAATAGAAAAGAACGTTGACAGTGAAAATTTTTACAGCGAGTGAAATTGTCTTTCGTCGACTGTTATAAAGACATAATTAGAAATCTCTAGATGTGACTTAGATCTGAATACAAACAGAAGAATGGATGAATAACAAAAATGGAAGAGCTTAATGGAAGAATTCACATGGCACGAAATATTTTTAAATCTAGAATATATTACTTTCGCCTTTTAAAAATACTAAAAATTTAACCCTGAAAATCTTTTTTTTCTGCAATTAAAAAATAGAATGAAATGGTACAATAGAACTGTTACCTCTTAAGTGACCATTAAAATGTTATGTCGCAATCATTCAGTGATGGGAGGGAGAGGAGAGGGGACTAGGCTGTAACTGTCATTTGAGGTGTATTGTCACGATATATTCTGTTGCCATTTTCAATCGCTGAATTCCCAAATATTATTTCTATCCTCAGCCCCCATAAAGATCGTAGTTTTAGGGTATTATAATGAAATATTAATTACCATCGAAGGGACCCTGAAGTATTTTCTGACCAATGTGTCTCCTCCTATAAATCCGCACAAAGAGAGCAAAAAATGATGTTATAAAGGAAAATGAAATGATTTTTTCTCTTTAACTTTCCCCAATTCCTCAAATTATTCCCATCATTAACAATTTCAAAATTTCAAATCAAATAATCAAAAAGGATCGCATAAAATTTAAGTGATCGCCTTTTTTTTCTTACTCTTAACTTTCAATTTCCGTCTGCAGAAGAAAATAAACAATTGCTGTAATAGGGCAATACAATTTGTAACTAAGTTACATAAATAGCTATACAATTTGTAACGTAATATGCAATTACGAATTAAAGTTCAAGAACACAATACACAGAATGCCATTTTAGGTAGTTTATAAACTTGAGTCCACAACTGTTAAAAGGAAATAGTATATTTTGTAACAAGTGAAAGAAAATGGTTTTTGGCGAGTGGGAGTGATATAATCCCACGAGTCAAAAACCGCTTTTTTCACAAGTTACAAACATAATTTTTCATCTCAATGTGTCGAAAAAGTACTTTTCCGGCACAGCGTCATGAAAATAGCTATTTGTGACGATTTAACAACCAGGGAAGGGCGGGAGGGAGGAGGTTGTCTAAAATGTCCAGGAGATGTGACCTAATCGTCGAATGATTTCAATAAAACCTCGGGAATGGTTTCCATATTGAAATTTTTCACCATGTTATGCGACAGTTGTAGTAAATTTACGAAAATTGCATGTTAAAATGGCCTAAGCGGTCTGTATCCAGTTGACAAAACATGGTTTTATTCTTTTTTATTGAATATTTCCATTTTGACAGTCCCTAGGTCAATTTGATATCAAACTTTTTAAATATTGTTTACGCAATCAGGTTCAGTCATAGGTATATTATAATTTTGATTTCAATGACCACTGAAAGATTCATCTTATTCTGGTATTATAGAATATTAACGAACTAATAGGTAAATATCATTTTCGACGAATGTACAGAGGGTATATAGTCACATTTTTTAAGTATGACATTTAAAAACTTCTACGTCACTATATATTCCATCGCATGTGCGTTAAGTACGGTTTTACCCACGCTCTGGCTGCGCAAAATGGCGCATTCCACATATTGCGATGAAAAACAGTGATCAATACATATGGGAAAAGTGCTTCAAAGTACTCGGGCACAAATGTTGCTTCCGACGAATGTGAAGTTGGCCAATCAGAAAATTGAAACACTGCGTCGCACGTGTACCGGGACTATATTTTTCTGCCTACATGGACCGAAAGTGAGCATTCTAACTTCGCTTCGTTCGATTAGAAACGCTCACTTTCGTCCATTTCGTGCAGAAAAATTGTCTTCGACCCTCGGTAGGAGAATCAGACAAGCATTCCCCACGTGCTTATAACTCTTGCCTTCAGCTCGAGTCGTAATTTTGCACATGAGAACGATTTGTCTACTTTTCTTCCATAGGTGAAAATATATTATTTCTTAATGATATTACGTTCAGCGAGTGACGAACTGTGC
>JAPYZM010005365.1:0-10630 GCA_030522845.1 Psyttalia concolor
CTCTGCATCGCGCCGGAGAGTGGGCTCTTGCGCTCGTCAGGCATCAAGTCCGAGCGTTGAATATACACGGGTGAATCCATGGTAATCCAGACGTTTGCATGACTACACGCTTGTAGCAAGTATCCCAGGGCCAAGTTCCGTGTGTGTGAGATTTCATTCGGGAATTTTTCGTAATCAAGAGAATTTTTTTTTACTCCCCCTCTCAAGTCCAGCCGTTCCAGTTTCCACCTGAAGCCGTAATCGCAGACAAATCGAATTCACAAAATGAAAATTCAATTGGAATTAATAAATTGCCACTCCCGAGTAGTTCATTCGATTTTCTGTCACGTGAACAATAAATTTTGTGTGACGCAAAAGTTGTAGCCAGAATTGGTCAATTTTTTTTAGCCGCTTTTGCTCGCTTTTCAGGGGAAATCATTAAACGTCAATAATTGGGGGGAAACTCTGCTCGATGGAAAATTAAAAGAGAATTTTTTTACTGGTTTCGGTAAAATGTCCGTTTTCTACATACTGGGATGAAAAACGTCGTTCGATACTCGCGAGGTAATTTAGTTTCGACTCGTCACGTGTCGAAAACTTTCATGTCCCCATACTGTCCGAAAAAGTGACTTTTGGACACACTTTGGGAGTCTAAAATGTCAGTTTTTCATCAGGTGTATTGAAAAAAATCGTTCGATGCTCGGTAGAAAAAGTGGCTTTCAGTCCCGTCAGAGATTTATCCCCCGAGGCGACTGAGAGTTTCCGCACTCGTAAAAAAATATCGAAAAGCCGCCCAGAACTTTTCGACACCCGAATTAAAAACTCCCATTTTCCCACACTGTCCGAAAAAGTGACTTTTGGACACGCTTCGGGAGTCTAAAATGTCCGTTTTCCACCGAGTGTTGAAAAAAGTGGCTCTCAGTCTCGTCAGAGATGTATCCCCCGAGGCGACGGACAGTTTCCGTACTCGTAAAAAAATATCGAAAATCCTCCCCGAACTTTTCCACACCCGAATCAAAAACTCCCATTTCCCCCCACTGTCCGAAAAAGTGACTTTTGGACCCACCTCGCCAAAAATCCCGCGTTTTCAGTCGTCGTGCTGAAAAAAATCGTTGGATACTCCTTAAAACAAGTGGCATTGTTGGCTCGTCAGCGGTTCATCCCCCCAAATCGATGAGTTCTCGCAATCGCCGCGAGATAACGATCGCACGGATTTCACTGACTTCCGCTGACACGATCGAAATCCCGAATGGGAGTTGATTTGATGATGGTGGTCATCTGTTACTATTAGCCTGCAACATTGTACCGTGACAGTGTGTCTTGCAGGTGGGGGTGAGCGTGCCGGAAGCGAGCAGGTGACTGGTAGTTCCGCTCGATCGAGCGCTGTTCCGCGCCATGGGTCCCGAAGATCAGTTCGTATAATGCTCTCCCGAATGCCGCCACAAGATATTTTTTCTCCCCCCGCCCCCCTCTCTCTCTCTCCACTCCGAGGATTATTTCCGTCTCACTCTGACTCACGCGCTCGCGATCCCAGCATTCGTTTCAACGTCCGGTTTTCTTTATATCCTGTCTTCTCCTTTTCTCAGAGATTATGGCCGAGTTTACTGGAGGCCAGTCAAGCAAATATATCGGGAGAATGAGAGAAAATGATGGAGACACTGGAGGAGGAGGGCCCGGGGGGGGGTCGCCCCACGAGGGACCAGAGTCGAAGGACTGGAATGTGAGTTGACTTGATTCAATTTTCATTTTTGATTCTTCAAAATCGCCAATTTTTCGCCGGAAAAAATTAAATTAAAGGCGTCAGTCTTTTCCACCCCAAAAAAATTATATTTTCCGATTTGTTAGATTATTAAATTCACCAGGTCTTGGAGGTAGAAAAAAATTGTAAGGCTGACCGGGGGGGGATTGGACGGGAAGACTTGAAATGGATGAGTCAGTGTAAGCCCCGGGACAACACACTTGACCGAAGAGTTTGAGATTCGACTTGGTAGGCAACGATGCGTGGAGAGGCACTTGCATTCATGTGGATACAGTCTACGTGAGGCTAGACTAACCTCTGAACTCAATTCTCGAGACTGGAAATGATAAAATTCCCCCTCATCATTCGACTTTGGAAATTAAATCGTCACTTAACCTCCGCCGACCTCCACTTGCTCAATATTTTTGAGTTTTTATCGAGCCCCCCGCGGCTGTAGTTTTCTGAGCGCCTCCAAAACAAAATTCAAGGTCGGAGAATGGGTTTCAAGGTCAGCGACAGGCAGAGTCCCCTGACGATTCGCTCAGAAATTTTTTTTTTTGCCTAGGAGGCAAAAAAATCATTTTCCACGAGTGGATATCGATTGTTTTCGTCGAATTGACGGGGGGGGGGGGAGAAAAAAATGTTTTGTCCATTTTTATGGGGCTATTTTGAAAAATGTGGACACGGCAGAAAATCGTTTTTTTTTGTACCCTCGCAAGAAAAATAATTCTTTTGTTCCTTGAACGAATTCTGAATCGAGGACATGGGCATACGATATCTTATTACACCTCAAAAGATCCCGAGTAAGTGATACCGGCGCATGTTTATCGCTCGTCTAATTAACTAATTTACTCGGTTTACATTCACACTTGAGCATAAGAGAGGCTTATAAAAAAAAATGGAGAGAAAGGATGCGGGAGGGAGGGGGGGAAAAAATGAAGTTTATATGTGTGGTGAGATTGCAATGTATCGGGTCCTTGCCCCGTATTTCTGCGGGAGGCTAAAGGAGCCCATTACTGGGCCATAAAATCCCCCGGGCTCTGTTACACGCCTCTCTGCACTCAGTGTATGTGCAATGTTCAAACAAAAATATTTATTTTATCTTTTTTCGTAATTTTTCGCAATTTCTTCACTCCATCAAATTTTCCGAGAAAAAATGAAATAAAAAGTTTGGGGGAAAAAAGAACGGGGTAATTACGCGAATTCTGTGAGTGGGAAGAAATTGTCACGTCTAGAGAAGTGGTCAATAAATATTGCCGACAGGAAGATTTAAATAAAATAAAATTTTTTTATTATTGAAAAATTGAAGACATTCAAAATTTTTCACTGGAAATTATTCCAGACAAAAGTCGATTGAAAAAATTCGGAAAAAATCGGCACTCGCGACTGCTCGAATTTATCCAGCGGGCAGCTTATCATTCATTTAAATAAATAATATATCTTGACAAATTATTTCGGGATCCGTTGGGGAAAATTCCGCTGAAGACTTGAGAAAATGTTTTTTTTTTTTTGAGAGGTGGAAAAAAATTGCAATTGTCTATTGTCTATTCGTTATTGTTATTGATTTTTTTTTATTGGAACTCCAAGTATTATTGAATTGCGCTGACCTCGATGATGTATGAAGGCCGCAGTGTAAAATTGTGCATATTATTCAACAATTTTAAGACCTCGATCGACGCGCCAGATAAAAACCAACATTTGCGCATTCATGTACTCAAACACTTGTATCAGGAAATACCAGAGGCACACAATGGAACACTAGATTCCTGGTATTACATGCTCGGTTACCCATTTTTATAATCAAATATGAAATAAATGTGATTACATCAATCATCTGTTTCAATGCAAAAAGAGGAATTCAGTGGACGAGGAGGAAAAAATTGAAATGAAATTGGAGGTACCAAAAAAATTATTCTACATAACAAATTACCAAATAATATTGCTTAATTACCACTACTTATTTCTTATTCAATTAATTATACATTTCACCCAGTGGATTTACTCTTGAGTGCAATGTACGTCGTAAAAGAAAATTACCTCTTCCAGGGGCAGTTTTTGTCAGTAGAATTTGTAGAAATTGGATTTGAAAATGAATATGTCAGTGAAGCACGTAAAATTGAACTGTCAAAAATTCACAAACGATAGAGCAACCATCAAATTACCAACTTAATGAAGTCGCTGAGGGTCAAGCAGTCGATGCGACTCGAATAAATAATTTAAAAAAAAAAATTGAACTTGAATTTAAATTTAAATTCATATTAAATTTAACAAAAATTCTGACCAAAAACGGGGCCTTTGTCATCTTTTAACTCATTTTTAGTCGCCCCAATTATTCTAATAAACTCTTTATTTTTAATAATTTTTACCCGGCCCTTCATTGAACAATATTTGAAAAATCGTCAAAATTTTACGACCCCCTCACTTAAATTTACCAATTAAATTTTTTAATCCTCAGGTGAACTGCGATATCCGCAATTTTTACCGATAATTTCTCTCCGCGTGGAAAAATAAAAGAATAACGAACTCGTGGTGAAATTAATTTACGTCGGAAATGGGTGTGCAGGCGCGTCAAATTGAACAACTGGAAGGCTTTAATTCAGTCGCGTTACAAATTCATCATTCCCGAAATACTGCCATTCATTTCTGCGATCAGGTAGGCAGCTCTCCCCTCCCCGCCCCTCACGTTTTTTCTCCTCGTCACGCCGATGTGAGAGGTGGAGTGGAGAAAGATAAAAAGAGAAAAGTTGAGAATGAGATGAGACGATTGGAAGAGTCTAAACCGGAAGCCGAGTCAATGACTCCGGTGAGGTTTATAATACCGACACAGATTGGCTCTTGGGTGTGATACTTGAGTTCAAGTGAAATGACGAGAAAATTCACTGGTTTCTGTAATAAATCGCCCAATACAGCGGCTTCTCGGGGTGATCCAATTGAAAAATCGGGAATTTTTAAAAAAATTATCAACGATGTGAGGACCAAATGAAGAATTTTATGTTTAAATAATTTTGATATGTTTAAATAATTTTTGGTGAGTTCCGTAATTGCTACCGATTTTTTTTCTCACCAATTATTTATTATTATAAATACTTTAGCTGATCTCCGCGATCTCATGATCGTCGAGGATTTGGTGATCTACGCATGCGTCGCCTGCGCGACAAGCGGCGCAGAAGTTCCAAAAGTGAATCCACGCAGTTCGGTGGCGTGGGTTCTGAAACAATAACAAACAATGTACAAATCAATTTACGAGAGAAAATTCAGATGTTGGAATTAGTTAAATAAATTGTTGCCAATGGCTGGCAAATAATTATCAGATAATTACAGCAAAAATGGAAAATGACGGAGAATTTCCATTGACTCTCGAGTGCATACAATTTTCCAGTGAAATTGTTTCTCAACTTAGTTTTTTACTACTCCCATTTTTTTTTTTTTCAAGTCCATTATTTTCGCGTGGGATTATCTATGCCTGCCTTCACCGTTAACCCGTGATTCACGGTTGAGCAGTGAATTTCGTAGCCAGGGCAAAAATGAGAACCAAACGACTCATCGAGCATCGACACGCTCGTGATTTTCCGCCCATGGATATATATCTTTTTACACCTCGAGAGAATTTATAAAAAAAAAATTGGTATTCAAATAATCAGACGTCGACTTTCCAGTTGTTTCGCGAGGGTTTCACATTTTCTTGTGGCCAAGTAACCGAGGGAAGAGAGAGATCTATCAAATTCTAGTGCAAAAGGGAAGTCAAAAGTTTGGGATTTTCGAAAGCAAAAATTTTATTCTATCAAATATTTCGCCAAATCAATAATTCATAATCAATTGTAATCTGTAATCTGTAATATTTCTCTACGCGTTAAGACCCAAAAAAAAAATACCTCCAAAAATGAGAATTCAAATTTTTCATTTTTCTTTCAGGAAAAAAAAAAAAAGGAAAAAACTGGGTAAATTGGCAGAAAACTCTCGTTGGTAGTCGTCGAGATGTACGAAAAACAAGGAAAACATTTTCAAGCAAGCACCCAGGGCAAAGTGGAGTGGCCGTCGAAGATCAAAGGATTTTCGACGCCAGAAAATCTTAAACCGAGACTTTTAGAAATTCGAGGAAGTCTCCCCCCACCATCGCCGCCACCACAAACTTTTTTTTCTCCTCTTCTCCTCTCTCTCTCTCCCTCTCCCTCAGTTGATCTGAAAAAAGGGAATGAGTAAATGAAAATAAGAGCGAAGCGGAGGAGAGACTAAGAATTCAAGTCGTGGAGGATTTTCAAAAAGTGGTCTAACAGTGCCAAGTCATCGGTAGGAAGGGGGACTTCAGCTGAGGCAAAAAATCCGATCGATTCGAGGGGGCTCCCGTGCACGGTATGTACCTCAAATTTATTTTTTATTCTCAATCCTCCTGGACACACGCTCGCCGTCACACACTGCGACCGACCTATATAACCCGCAAATTCGTGCGAATCAGGTGTGGGAACTCTCCAAAAAAATTTTTCACGCCCCCGATTTAATTAAAAATTATCTGCTATTCTCACTGCCAGCCTCTGCCTTTATCGCGCGATTAATTTCACCCGCAGCGGACGAATTTTTTGAGAACAACATAACCAGCATCGAAAATGAATTCCCCCGCGCGGATTTTTTTCCCATTTCCCCCCTTAAAAATCCCTCAAATATTAAACCCTTTCGGAAATAATAATCTCATTAAAAAAAAAAACAAAAAAATTACCCCTCGATTTACCTCAAAATCTCAAATCCCGCGAAAAGTCCTCCTCTCCCCCAAATTTCACCTCCTCAACAGGTTATAAACAAACGGGGCAAAATGGGCTCACGAATAGTGTCTGGAGGCGAAAATTCCGCTCCCCACTGCCCCCAGCCCCCGCGTCCCCCGCCCCCTCCCCAATTTCCACAAACCGATAAACCTCAGGATCTCTCTGGAAGAAAAAAAAAAAATCATCTCTCGCAGGAGATTCAAGCCTCCGAGGAATAACAGTCCGAGGCCCAATGGTTGCACCAGCCCTGGAAATAAACACTCCAGTGCGGCATAACCCAAGAAAGACCGAGTAAGAGAGGGAATTCAACCAGGGGGTAGAGTGAATAAGTTGCCCCGCTCGTAGAGTTAAATTGTTATGACATAATTAGGAGCGATCTGAGCCGCTGTATGCTGCGGTATATATAAGGGAGTGAAAGAAGTGACGAGGCAAGAAAAAAGAATTAAAAATAAAGAGATGAAAAAAATGGCGGGCTAAGAGCGACGGGGGGGGGGGCGAGGGGGGGTCTGACTAAACGAGTAAGCCACTCCAGCCGAACTGGAACCGACCAAAAACCCCCGCCTGCCACCACCGCAAAACCATTCATTCCTCCATTTTTCTATCGTCCAGAGGAGTCCCTCTCGGACGGTTCATTCACGGATTTAATCGTCTTCTTGGAAAACGACGACTCCCCCTCCCCCTCCCCGGGCCCCCGCACTCCGAGTCTTTCATTTCTCTACACCAAGTGGTTGCTTTTATTTTTATTATCGTTATTAGCTCTCTTGATTTTTTGAGACAGGGGCAGGGGGTAATTGGCTCTGATAGAGACGAATGAGTTTTGATTTTTGTTTTTTTTTTTTTTATTTTTTTGTAAATATGATTTTGATTTTTGCGCGGTCGATGGAAAATCGGTGGAGTTCAATTTTTAAATTGAATTGTTTTTGGAAAAGCAAAGCCGGGAGTAATTTTGAATTTCCCCATTTTTTGGGATTTTTTTTTTTGGCTTTTTCGGAAGTCGGAATTTTTAGAATTATTTTTAATATGAAATTTGATTATTTTATTTTGAGGGATTTATGGAAAATGACATTGAGGGATTTTTGAAAGCCTCTTTGGCCACTTTGCCATGGGAATTATTTGGATCTGGGGATCAATTTTTTTTGACGACGATAATTTTAGTTCGATGAGGGGAATTGTTGAAGAAGAAGAATAATAATTTATTGTCCACTATATGGCAGAGCGTTTTCCAGTGTTTTTCATTACATTTATCTACATTGCTCCTCGGTGGCATACGCTGTACTTGTGGTACAATGACCTACAGGAAATTTTGGTTTGCTGGGCGTATGAGGTTCGGAATACAACATAGAACAACTGTTTTCGGGGCTACCATGTACATGTGGTTTGGAGTTACTGAGTATGTCTTTTGATAATGCGATGCAATAGTATATTTCTCCCCTAGGGAGGAAAAGTAGTCGAGTGGTCCTCACGTGCAAAATTACGACCCGAGCCGCAGGCTGAATACAATTTTTCTGCCAAAATGGACGAAAGCGAGCGTTGTCAACCGAGCGAAGCGAGGTTAGAATGCCCACTTTCGGCCCATGTAGGCAGAAAAATATAATAAAACATTACATATATTTTAACTCGAGATAAATAACTCAAATGGATAAACTCAAAATAAACTCGAATACACACTATGTCCAATGGGTTGCATAACGAAAGAAATAAATATTAATAGTTAATATAGACTGCCGCCCGGTCAGCGCGCTCCCTGCAGCGTGTCATCTGTTCTCGGGTTAGGTCTTTTTTCGAACTCCTGGATATATTGGCGTAGGGCCCTGTTGGGGTATCCTTGAAGGGATTCGCTGAGGGGATTGTTGAAGAACGCCTTTACAAACGCGTCGAATGAAATGTCAATGCACTATAAATCTCATTAGTACCGTTGTCGAGGCTGGAATGTGTGTATCGATCTTATTAGCCATATCTCTTTGTAATGATCGGACGTCTTGTAATGGGGGGCCCCATTGTTGTCTTTATCGGTGGGGTCTAATTCGTTTAGCGCTCCTCGACGTATGGGGCCCTACTGAGTCATCCTCCGGGATGCCGCAATGTACCCAACGGTATTCCTACGATTTAATTTTTATCAATTCCTCTCGTGTGGACCGACGAAGCCGAGTTCGTCCCTATCGAGGCAGAGAAAAATTTTCCGCTGATCCCCAGGTGATTTCCCGAGGAGTCCGCCAATTTTACTGGCGAGTGGGGGAATTTTTCCATTGAAGACGAAATAAATTCATTAAGTAATCGGAATAATTATAATAAACGGACGGATAATTAATTATTGATTGCTATTATTAATAGTTAATTAAGGCGTTCCTATCGCATTTGACATAAACCTCGTTTGAGCTCGTCGGGGGGTGAGAAAAAAAAAGGAAATAGTTCGACGGACAATGTCAATTAATGGGCCACCTCGTCCACTTGTCGAATACATCAGAGTGTCTATTGGTTAAGAACTCAAAACTGGTATATAAACCATTGGCCGTGTACTGCACCGGTAGATGCGCGCCGCGATGCGTTAAATTAAAGTTCAACCCCCGAAGAGAGCCAGCTGTAACCCAAGAGGCCCCAAACCCATATATACAAGAGCGCACTAACAGATTGAATCCGTGACTATCTCCTCGCGTCATTCCTCCTTTTTCTCCCTCTCTCGCTCTTCTCCACTCGATTATCTGTGAATGTATGTGTGTATGTGAGACGACCCCACGGACGAAGTTTCCAGGTGATCGAAGACAAGCATCCTCGCCGTAATCATTTCTTTGATCCATTTTTTTTTTTCCCCACTGAATTATAAATTATTTCTCAAGGGGCTCAACACATTTGCCACTTTTTTTTTACCAATAATTTTTTTGACTCCTCCATAAAGACCGGGAGCTGTGGAATATTAAAAAAAAACTCGACAAATTTCCCCTCCGGTCGGTCAGTTCTCCCATTACCAAAAAAAAAAATCCTTAAAAAAAAAATACGTAAATAAATAACAATATAATTAATGAGGTATATTCTGCCGCATTCACGATTAATTTCCCCCATAAGACGCATTGTAAAAAATTTTACTGTCCCATTCCGCGAAATGAAAAAAAAAAAAAAAATCTAATTTCCTCTGACAAGAATTTACAGTGACTTTTACAACAGGAATTTCCAGCAATCACTTTGAATTTTGCAATTTGTCGATGGAGACTGCATATACGGCAGTCAATGCCTTACCTCATCCATTCCTCGTCCCACCGAACAAACAGATAATTTTTCTGCTGACCCCCCTCCCTCCCCCCTCTCCGAGCGCCCCTCCCCTAGAGCCCCCTAGAAATCTCAACTCATCTTGATTCTCGCAACCCTTTCCTCACTTAAACCCAAATAAAACTCGAGATTCTCCTCCCCCCCCCCCCTTTAGTGCAGCGCTAGCGCACTCGCGACACCGTAGGATACTAAAACTACGGGCGCCTGGGGGGGGGGGTTTGAGGTCCCACGAAAAAGAGAAAAAAACCCATGAGAGAGAAAATACAGAAGACGGTATTTCCAACCCCTAAGGGAGAATCGGAACCGCAGCTAGCCGTCTCACTTTGCCGATGTTTGTTTTACATCTTCTCTCCTTAATTCCTCTCCCTCCCCCCCCCCCCCTCACCCCCTAGCCCCGCCCGGCCCCTCGCGCTCCGGATCCCGCTATCCGCAGGATCCAACGAAATTCTCCATCTCTTTTTCCTTACGGGCGTTCGTTTCGTCGGCGCGTAACGAGAGGAGAAACACCCTCGCTACTTTTAATCGACCCACGCTTTCTTCTGCTTATACATACCTAGGCCAATCCCCCCCCCCCTATCTCCCTCGCCAACCCCCCGCCCCCCCTCCAGGTGGTGGATGAAGGAGGTGAGAGGGACGCTCCTACCCCGTGGGAGCTCCTTCGTCGCGTCTCCACACTTCTCATCTACATTTTCCCTTTCACCCCTTACCACCCCACCCCCCTTCCCTAGCCCCCCCCCCCCTCCCCTAGATCTTATCCTTCCTTGTTGCGCGCATTCGGTGGGAAGCTAGGAAAAAGCCAGCCTCAATTCTTCCACTCTCACTCCCACGAATTTCCAACTCTCATCTTTAAACTCAAACTCATCCCCCTATAACCCCCCTCAACCCCCCCCCCCCCCCG
>JAPYZM010005366.1:0-11461 GCA_030522845.1 Psyttalia concolor
TCTCACGTCTTATTAATTAGTCATATTTCTACCTGTAAATTAAACTAACGCTTCGGCGAATAAACCAGTAATTGTTTAATCGCCTTGTAGTGATTTGTTCCTCCCGACAATAACCACGACAAATCCTACAATAGGACGTTTTATTGTAATTATCGAATTTGCCTTTTCGGGGTTCCTTAATTATGTCCATTAATTGCCCCACTTTGAATTCTATTGGTTTAGCATGGTGATCGAAATATTCTTTGGATTTTAATTTTCCCTTGATTAGATTATCAGCTGCAATTCATCTGACTTTATCTAAGTTTGTAACCAATTCTGTTACATATTCGTCATAGGTCTCGAGTTCGCTTTCGTTCGGAAATTTGCTGGGTGTTCGTGCTTTTGAACCAAAGATTAATTCGTATGGGGTGAATCCTGTCGCGGTATGTTTGGTAGTATTGTAACTGAACATAGCGAAAGGAAGGTGGAGATCCCAGTCATCCATTTTGTCCATCGGTGTTCGTAAAAAATCAATGAGTGTCTGATGGCTCCGCTCAAGTGAGCCGTTTGTCTGTGGTATGTATCCTGACGTCGTGATCTGCCTGACTTTAAAGATCTCGGAGACTTGTTTGAATAGCTTGCTAAGAAAACTTGTGTCCCTATCGGATAATACATCTTTGGTGACCGGTAAACTGCATAGAGAGTCGTCGCTAGGACCCAGGCAATTGTTTTAGTTCTCAAATTTGGAATTGCTGCGCCTAGACGATATTTTGGTAAATTGTCCTGAATCGTCAGAAGGTGCCAGTTACCGCGTTCAGTGGGAGTTAAAGCCCCCACTGTGTCTATGGCGATTCGCTCAAACGGCTCCAGTGGTGTTGATGTTATCACCATAGGCTGCATTGTTTGGAATCGGTTCGTTTTCATCTGTCGGCATATTTTGCACCTTCGGATGTATTCAGTGACCTCTTGGGTGATCCAGGCCAGTAAAATCGTTTTTTAATTCTACAGCAAGTCTTAATAACGCCTTTGTGACCTCCCGTAAGACTATCGTGAGCCTCTTTTATTGTGTTTATTCTCGATTTCTCGTTCGGAATTTGGATTCTTCCTTCACAAACGGTTATCCTCATTGGATCTCCATCGAATACCTCTTCAAATAACGCGGTCAAATCTATGCCGTTTACACTATCTCCCGTCGTCGATATTCTGAAAGGTTTTTGTTTATAGTGGATTAGAGCTTCGCGTAGGCGTTGTAAACCCAGCATTATATCGCCCATTCGAAGTTTCTGGAGATGATAGTCTTTTATGATAACCGTGAATGTGTAGTATTTGCCTGTTGGTGTTACGAACACGTCCCCTATTTCCGGTCTATGCTTTTGAAGATTTTCCAGGTCGATTAATTTTGTAGCTAGTGATAATTTTCCTATCGAGGTTGTTACTTCAAGATCCGCGGAAAGGAAGTGCACGATACTTCCTCGCTTGTAGGTAACGCCGTCGCGTGAATTTTCTATCAGATTTTGGTCTAGTGATTCCGAATCGAGGACTTCCGATAACGATAATGAATCGGGGACTTCGATCCCCCTCGCCTGTGCGTTTGACCATTGGGGAATCTGAACTTTAGGTAAGGGAATAATAGGTGGATGAGGTTGTTCGCTAGAGGTCGGGGGTACCATCACTTCATGGTAGCTGTCTTCTGGTATTCTGGATAAGTTGAAGTGGATGTTTCTTTCCCGATTAGGCAACCTGTCTAGTCTGTTCAACAAATTTGGAGGGAGTGGTGTGGATCTCGCCGTAGGTTCTGACAGGTTCGGTGGTGTTGGAGCGGATGAAACTCTTCTTCTCGAAAGATAGGACCTGCCTAGAGATTCGTCTGCTCGTTGTACTGGTCGAGTTTTCCATTCTGTAGCGGAGTCATTTGGGGAGAATTTATTACACTCCACTTCTACGGATTTTGAGATTTCTTGGATATATTCCTGGTATAATCTATCTGCTCTGGCTCTTCCTTCGTTATTAACGGCCTCCTCGTCAGTCTCCTCGTGTGGTATTGACTGTCGAAGTTTGCTTTTCTTGAATTTTGTGAATGACTCGTGAAGCGAGTTCATAAATCCAGATGACAGAGTCTGTGAAGCGATTGGTTTTTCCCCCGGTTCCGGTTCCTCTTCGGATATTTCGGTTGCGGAGACTGGTTCTGTCAATGGTGGATCGTCGTCCCGATCGTCCTCCGAATCTGTATCAGTTCCGGAATTATTTTCAGTGGGATGATTGCCCGATTTTCAGGTGATTCCCGTCGTTCCTCGAAAACCTCGTCTTCTAATGCTTCTGGTTCTTCGACATCTTTTTCCTCTGGAGCTTGGCATTCAGCTTCCTTACTACTCCCCTGGCTGGGTGAGGAGTTCTTCATCGTACGCTGAGTCTTATTCCTGGTGGTCGACTGTTCTGAGGAGCTAACTGACGCTGCCATCCTTCCTTCAGTTGCATTCTTTGGCGGTTGTTAGTTGACCCGTTCCAGTTGGGTTGGAAACTTTTCGGGATCTGGTGATTATGCCTCTGATCGCTTGGGCCGGTGTGGTTGTTTGCTTTTCAACGCGTGGAGTGTTTTTGAACCGCAGAGGGCGTCCACGTTTCTTTGGGGGTTCAGGCTGGTGTCTTGACTATGTTGGTCGAGTTCCTTGAGTAGTTTGCCTGAACATCATCATCGAGTATCTATCATGAGCCTTTGCTTCTTCTTCCGTTTCTGGTGGGTCTACGGGAAACGAGGCTAAGACTTTGGCGATCTGCTTGGTCTTTGCCGTATGATGATGTGGAATGAAATCGAAGCCTGATATCTTCGTCTTGAACGATGCCTTGCGAGTAGTTTGGTCCTGCGTGTTTTGTAGCCAGAGTACTACCGCTGTTTCTGCATATAGATGCAACTGCTGGCCTTATAGGTAGGGTCTAAACTGGTTCAAGGCATAAACTACTGTCAGACACTCTCTTTCCTCCTTGGTGTATCGCCTTTCAGCGTCATTCAATTGCCTGGATGCATAGGCAATTGGTCCCTCTACTCCAACGTCATCTATTTGCGTGAGGATTGCACCTATTCCGATGTTGGTCGGATTGATCGTAACCAAAAAGGGCCGGTCATTATCCGGATTCCTGAGGAAGGGTTCGTGGGAGAGGAAAACTTGCAATTCTTCGAACGCAAGTTTTTCCCGTTCACCCCATTTCCATTCGGCATTTTGCTTGGTTAGGTTGAATAGTGGTTTTGCTGTTTTGCTCGAGGTGCGTACCTCGAGCAAAACTATTCTTTGAACTGATGGAAATAATTACACATGCCCATGAAACTGCGTAGTTGCCGTTTAGGTTTGGGGAAGGCGATGTGTGTAATTGACCTGACTTTGGCTGGGTCGGGTTTTATTCCATCCTTATTAAAGACAAAACCTAGGAAGACCAACTCGTCCTTCAATAAGTGGCATTTCTCCACTTGCAGAGTGACTCCATACTCCGATACTCGCTCGTGCACCTTTCTAAATATTTCCTGGTGGGTCTCGATATCTGGGGTGTGGATCATGATGTCATCTAGGTAGACCTGGACTCGGTTTCCGATTAAATCCCCCAGCATCTGATGCATGCAGCGTTGGAATATGGGACCTGCATTCTTTAACCCAAATGGCATGTGGGTATACTCGTAATGCCCATTATGAGTAGATAATGCGGTTTTTCGTGATCCTTTGGTAACATTGGTACCTGATGAAACACGCTGGCCAAATCCAGGATCGAAAAGATGCAAGAGCCTCCGAATTTAGACATTACTGTACGGATATGGGGCAATGGGAATTTATCAGATACGGTCATCTCATTCAGTTGTCTATAATCAACAACCATTCTCCATTGCTTGTTCTCTTTTGCATCTGGCTTCTTTGGGACCGCAGTGGCGAGTTGTAACATGAAATGGATGGTTGGATTTTGCCTGTCTCCAATAGTTTATTCACGTGTTTGACAACTTCATCCTGAAGATAAGCTGGAAATCGATATTGCTTCACATGCACGGGTCGTTAATCAGTTGTGCGGATAGAACAAACCATGCCCTTCATTTCGCCGCTCGGTTCCGCAGATAGTGAGAAAGCATGAGGAAACTCGCAGACTAGTATTTCGACTGTGCGTTTGGTTTCACCAATTTAGGAAAATACTCTTTACAGTCAGAGCAATTCTTCGCCCGAACGGGTATCTTCATCTCGCAACGAGGAGAGATCCAGAAAGGTTTCCCAGGTCTCAAATCTTGATAGAAGAGTATAGGTTCGGTAAGGGAACTCTTGAGGAATAAGGAGCCCAGGGAAAAGGATATTTCCGCGTTTTGCTTCCGTAGGAAGTGATTGCCAATGATTCCAATATAATGCGATTCCTTTACCGTTTCGACTACGCTAAATTCTGCTATTACGCGCATGTACTTCAAGCATAACGACTCCTAGGATGGGTTGTATGCCTCCAGCGACTCCAAAAGTATACCTGGGAGGACATTTGTTGATGACTGTATTTCCGGCGACACCGGTTTTTGAAATTAAATTCAGACATGCCCCGGTGTCAAGTAGAAACAGCTGTTGACCTCCTTTTAATTCAGTGGAAAATAGTGCTAACCCGGGACCTTTTCCAGATGCATAAATTATGAATTCATTCAATGATTGAGGTTCTTTGAACTCGAGATGGAGTAGCTGTTTTTGCAAGGCGAGTGACGAGGTGTAATGCAAGAGGGTTGCCGCTTTCTGACTCAAAAATTGTAGACCAAGAATTCCATTGTAAACTCCTGAAGGTTTTCGCGTAACATCAATTTTAAATTCGATTTCCCTAATTGTCAGCACGACACATCCATAGGTGGATAGAATTTTGTTACCAATTCCCACAATATGGATCTTGTCGGACTGATTGACTACAGTATCGGGGTCCAATTGCGCTATCCTAATCAGATTTACCTCACCACCAGTATCAACTAAAATCTGGGTCTGTTTTGATCTGAATGCTGGATGTATAAGTGTTACAACAGGACATGCTTTTGATGGGGGAACTTTGGCCAAATCGTCGATTCTAATGTCAAGGGATTTCGCTTCGAGATCTAATTCTGATGGAGGTCGCGAACGCGTACATTTAGAGTTTCTGTCTTGCTCGCTCCCGCCACTTGAGAGTGAGCACCTTCCCAGTTTAAATGCCCGGTTGGGTTGTCTCGTGACGAGGATCTGTCTTTTGTACGTCTCTCTTGTGAGGGTTCTCTTGATCGTCGCCATTCACGCGTCCGGTCGTTCCAAGGTTTGGTCAGTTTATTAGCGTGTGGGTCAGTCGTATATGTTTTCGAATTGTCTCGCCCAGTTACATAACCACAGTGATCACAATTGCATTTGTGAGCTGGTTTTTCCTCTAGTTTTTCCGCGAGTCTTCCTCCCAGCGGCTAGGATAGGAAGGGCGAGACTCTTCTCAAGATTTGAGAATTCGTCATCGTCATTTTGCTTAGGTCTGTCACCTTCATAGTTTCGATATCTAGATTGTGACCAGTCCCTGTCGCGACGTGTCATAGTAGTCACGGCTTTTATCACGTCGGTACCTGCCGTTTTCATACAGTGAGCGACCCCTGTCGTGGGAGTCATTGTCTCTATCCCCCCGGCGATCTTCACTGCAATCGCGACTGTAATCTTCCCTGTCTCTGCGACTGGACCTATCATTTTCAACGGTTACCCATCTAAATATTACCAATCAAAATATTCCATCAAAATATTAGAACGAAAAATATTATTAGCTGAAATCATTACAATGAAAAAGATTACAGAAGAAATATATTTCAAAGAAAAATATCACAGAAAAAAAATATTACCAAAAAATGTAGTACAGCAGATCAATATTACAAAAAAAAACAAAACGAAAACCAATATCGGAATTTCATCAATTTTACGAATCACACAATAATTCTAAACAAGCTATATAATATAACCATATCACGAAACAACATTATGAGCAGCACCACGAAGGTATTCCAAAATATCGCAATCCTCGGCATACCCATCAACGATAACCTTCATAATCACAATATTTTTTACGACGACGAACAGACAACGTTCTTCCGGCTCTAAAATGATTGCAAGACAATTCCACCGCTGTTTGCTCCTTTTGCAATACGGCAAAAAACTTGCCTATGTACACATGATTCCGCCCTAATTGCTGATTAAATGCGTGATGCCATCCCTGTAATGCGGTGTTCGTGCGACGATCACCATTCAAAACCAAACTGAAACAATTCCACAACTCAATGCGAAATAAGCCAGACACATAAGCCCCTCCACGTTTTGATCCAATCCATATTTTCTTGAAGTAACTGACAATGGGCTCCAATTCCTTTTTATTGGCTATCAAATAAGGTGAAGAAATTAGTAGAATAAATGCATCATATACACGGTTCGGAGGAACAAAGGCAAGCGCAATCAGCTTTTTGACATTCAAAGCAAACTCCGTAGCAGTGCCATACTTGTCTTGGAAGCCGCATGACTGGATATGACGCCACACTGCCTGGCCTAAATGAAAAAAGCAGCCACGTGTGAGTGTAGTAGGAAAAAATTCGCCGAACGTATTCAAAAATGCAGCCTCAAAATCAGTAATAAACAACTCCGCACGAAATACAAAGCCCTCAGCCTCCAATAACACTCCAAAAATTGTTCTGTATGCCAATTTTGATTTCGACGGGGACAAGATAAATACCAAAGGCAGTGATTTTTTCTTCATCTCGTCTGACTCAACATCTTCACGTTCAAGTAACCCGTGAATTGTCTACAATTGTTGAAAAATCGGAGGCATCGATTTGAACGTACCGTCACCCATCCAAACTCGACACTCAGCCAAAGATCTCAAGTTCCCGATAGTAGTAAAAACTAAAAAACGCCTTTCCTCTCCGCCACTATCATAGAATAAGAAATTATTCCCTTTTATAGTTTTCGTGTAATATTCAGGAATCACTCAATTTCCACGAGTTTCGGGAGTGACCAGTTGTGGATTACATTTACGGTGAGTTCTTTGAACCGTCTGAATGAGCAACGGAATTGGAGGAAGCTCAGTCGCGATTCCTCTACTGCTTTCTCCACTTATTGCAGCTTGTTTCTTGAGGGCAGCCATCACCTTCTTCGTTTTCACTTTGCCCGCATCAGGAGGGTGTTCATGATCGCCCTCGGATAAAATTTCCCCTGAAAAAACCAATTCTAAGTACAAAAAGAACAACAAACCATCACCAATCACAGTGCACAACATTTATAATTCTTATTATTATATTCAATGCAACACCACAAAACACAAGCAGGTTTCTCACGAAGAAAATTGTAGACATGACCACGACTAATTAGTAACTTTTTCCCTTTCTGACTAAGCACAAATTTTAAACCCATTTTAAAATATGAATACACCAAGCAAAACCAGCAGAATGACGAATGAAATCTTAATATGTCAGTTTCAAAATTTTGCAATTATACCAGAAATATATTAATTGTCTAGCGTGGATGAAAGTAAACAACTTCCCCCTACAGTAAATGACAAGAATGGACAAAATTAGCGCGATACAGTAATAACTGATCATTCCAATATTCAAACGCAAGACAAAAACACTCAAATACCACACACTAAAAGGAACAAATACTACATTCAATTTTCGTTTGGGAAATTTCAAGTGTAATATTTTTTTTAGTAATATTTTGATGTTGTAATGTTTTGTATTGTAATATTTTGATGCAATAATAATTTTAATCATAATATTTTCTGTAATATTTTGAGATGTAATATTACTATTACGGAATATTTAGAGCGGTCACCTTTTCGTAGTACGCCCGACTGAATCTTTTTCTCTATTTACTGCCTAAAATGTTTAATATATCTGTTGCAGACTCGAGTCGTGCTTCACTCAGATGTTCCCGAGCAGGATATTTAATTTTATCAGTAATGGCAAAAATTAAATCAGGGTTCCTCGCATCGACTCGCTTCAAACACATTTTTACTGCTTTCTCGAAGTCTGTAAAGTCCGTACCAGAGTCACCTCTACCATCGAATCGTGGAATATTGTTAAAAAGGTCTCTAATCCGAAAATATTCGACTAAAACTAAACTCGGGACCTATGGTCATGTTTTGAGTGTTATCTGCGTTACGAGTTTGGTCAGGCATTTTGTGGTGATAAAATTAAGTGGTATTTAATTTAAGGGCCGGGTCGATTATATTTTCGAACGTTATCTACGTTCAAAAAAAATATCTTTCCCGAGAAAATTATCTAGACTTTTTCGATGTAAGATTTTATCGCAATGAGTGTGCCGATCAGTATGAATTTACAATGAAAAGAAAAACAAAAAAAATAATAGAAGGCCGGTAAAGAGCGTATTTATTTTATTATTTAGGAGCAAGTTTCCTATGAGTAACTTAAAATTTTGTGATTTACCAATGAGTGTGGCCGTTAGCCGTGAAGTTTTCGGGGGGTGCCGGGAGGGGGGAATAACTTCGTAATAAATCCCATTTTGCACTGCACACAGACACAAATTGAAAAAAAAAACGCTCTTTACCGGGCTTTGTACTATAATTATCAATATTCTTAATATATTTTCACCCAGAAATAAACATGATTCGTGGCGGATTCTTACATCTAATTTTTCATGTGCTGTCACTGTAGAGGTATCTTATAATCATAATAATAGCTTTGCGGATTTTGGCGACGCCAGACCAGGATTAGTACTCTTCTCCAGGCGAGAGATAGCGCCACATGGTTGAATTATGCATATATATATTAAGGGATGAAATGGCGTACTCCATTAAGGCCGATTGATTGCGGATTCAATCCGCCATCAATCAGTCGTTGTTTTATTCTTTAATATTAATTAGGTTGGGATCTATGATTTTTTGATTACACCACATTCTACCATGTGGCGCCATCTCTCGCCTGGAGAAGAGTACTAATCCTAGTCTGCCCAAATCCGCAGAGCTATTATTATTATTATAAGATATCTCTACAGTGACAGCTGATCACATGAAAAATTAGGTGTAAGAATCCGCCGCGAATCGTGTTTATTTCCGGGTGAAAATATATTAAGAATATTGATAATTATAGTACAAAGCCCGGTAAAGAGCGTCTTTTTTCATTTTGTGTCTGTGTGCAGTGCAAAATGGGATTTATTACGCAGTTATTCCTCCCTCCCAGCACCCCCCGAAAACTCCCCGGCTAACGGCCACACTCATTGGTAAATCACAAAATTTGTAGTTGCTCATACGAATCTTGCTCCCAAATAATAAAATAAAAACGCTCTTTACCGGCCTTCTATTATCTTTTTGTTTTTTTTTTCATTATAAATTCATACTGATCGGCACACTCATTGGGACAAAATCTTACATCGAAAAAGTTTAGATAATTTTCTCGGGAAAGATAATTTTTTTGAACGTAGATAACGTTCGAAAAGATAATCGACCCAGGCCTTAAACCAATAAAATGTAGATTTTGAGAAATAAGAAGTGTAGGCTCAATTTTCTATGACTGACAAGTTGAGTATCACACTTCTGACACCAATTTCGCTGTTGGATATGGAAAATTAATTGTTTGTTTATTTGGCATTCAATTAATTTTCTCACCGAGCAGACAAATAATTATTTTTGTTTAGCATGGATCCGCACCTCTTGAGCGTTAACACATCTGTCGAGTCCTAAATAATTAAGGGTACACTTCAATTCAATAAAATAAGAAAAGCGATTTTCTTGACTTCGATCTATTTCTTGATCAAATTAGTTATTACAACACATTCTATAGTTTCCAAAATAGGGAGAAGAGAGAAAGACAATAATCCTTTTTAACCAGACCAGTTATGATTCAGTTTACTCACATTTATTTCCTTGGGATTTTATATTCTTCTCACACACCAGAAATATTAATTGGAGTTAATGTTTTATGCTCCTTTTAAGTTCACACTTGAAATTATTCTTATGAATGAAGATTTAAGTGGACAATAAATGTCACGATGAGTCTTTTCTCCAAAATTGAACTCGTGTACAAGATCGTAACAGGTAATTTTGCAACCTGTCAGCCGACAATAGGAAAGTTCTTTTATTAATGATATTTGCGGGATAGACTACTACGATGATCGGCGTAATTGTAGTCAAATAATAATTCCCGATACTCGAACCACCAAGTGAATGCCGGGCAGAGGAATTAACTCATTCCGGAATCAAGTACCTGATAGCGCGAGGAGTTCGCCCGTTTGTACGTTCTCTGTCGAAGCTAAGACGAGACTAAATATGAGTTTTTGTGGTTTTTGGGCAATGCCCCTGGACACGTCAACTCTGGAGTTCAGTCCCCTTAAACAGGAAGTGTTTCGATGCTGATGCATCATTGCGACACTTCCGCCCTGCTCATCGAATTCCGTGAAGCCGTGAAGCCGTGTTTGCGAAATGATTGGGAAATCGGAGCGTCTTTTGTTCGCTTAAACACAACAACTCTTCGGAAAATTGACTGAATGAGATGATTCTTTTGTTAATTTTCGGCATTAACTGTGTTTTCTCAAACAAATAAAAATTAGTACAAAAATATTAATCATCGTTTGATATCTACCAATTGATGGCTTTCGTTTTTTAAACTCAAATAGCACTATTTCGCTCCGAATTGAATTGAATTTTCGATAATTGAAAACTCATATCTCGAGACAAGTTAAAGCAAAAATTTTGAAAAAAAATCAGGAATGCTTTTCTCAGCAAAATCCAAATTTCGTAATTTTATTAGTGTTTGGTTTTTGGGAGAAGGCCCCATTTATATATAAATAGACATGAATTGCAAGTCAAATCCATCTAAAGTTGATAATTGGCATCAGAGTGAATTGCACCGATAGACAAACTCTTGCAAAGTTGATATTAGGGATCAAATTTAATTAAACTGACAGGCAAGTTCTTTTAAAGTTGATATGTGGGGTCGAAGTTAATTGTACCGAGTCAAGTCAATCTGATATGTGCCGAGTAATTATACAATTCGAATTGAATCGGCAAACTACAAATAACAAGAATTTGATTGTCACTATTCCCAAATACACAAGGAACACATGTAATTAGATTTTTAATAGAATTTTATAATTCATTCAAAATTCAAATTCTCCTATCTAATGAGACGTATTTTTATAAGAAGCATGGAAATGTGATTCAATTTTCATTTTATAAGGCGATTTCTCACAGAACGGAAAATGGAAAATTTCTCGCGGATCAGAAATTTTCGAGAAAATATAAACTGAAAACAATCGAAGTCATTCTCAATATTTGAGATTTATCCTCGAAAATTAGAAAAATGAGAATGATATATTTCAGATTTAAAAAATGAGAATTTAACGTTGACATTGCGATTGTAAAAAATGAAAATACCATTTGAAACATTTAACTCTACATCAGAATTCAAATCAACTATGTGAGCTTAGGAATTGGAGATTTGAATATTCGAAATCTATTATTTGATTTTTAGTGGAACAGAGATGTTCAT
>JAPYZM010005369.1:0-17329 GCA_030522845.1 Psyttalia concolor
GAAAGAAGAAAAAAAGAAAAAAAAAAAAAAAAAAAAAAAAATAAAAAAAAAAGAAAAAAAAAAAAAAAAGAGAGAGTTTTGTGCTGAGCGTTGGGAGCGCAAAGCGGAAATGCTGCCCGGCGGGCCAAAGGGAAGTTACGAGCAGTACCAGTTTGAGAGAGGACTCGTGCGATAAATCGGTGTGGCATTACAAGGGAAGCCACTTTGCTAGTCGTGGTTCGATAATAAAAAAATTTATTTGCCGAATATAATGTGAAAAAGGGGTTTAAAAAAGAAAGATTATTTATATGATAACTTTAGATCTTGATCAGTAATCGCTAGTGGGTACTTTTTGTATAAAAAAAAAAAAAAAGAGAGATGAGTACATGTGAGGAGCTTACCGATGAGCGTGAGATTCACTTGAAAGCTACGTGTTGGTGAGTTGAAAAAATCAATACGACATCTGTACAAGCCTTGGTCCTGCTGTGTTACCTTTCGTATTTTCAGGCTTGCATGATGATACCGGCTTATGTCGAATATTGCACGATTACCCAAATCATTTGATATGGGAAAGTGTACGGGCTCACCATTTTGTCTGGCATCGTAACTGAAATATAAGAGAAAAGGGATAAATTAGAATTGGTAGAATGTTATCGGAAACTTGTTGAGCTTGGAATCTATGCGGGCTTTTTTATTTTATTTTTTTTTTTCCACGTTATTGAAAGGTGAATGTACCAGTTTAAAGAGAATTCTTTCAATATTTTCTTTATAATCGAACGCGACAGAATTACATTTGTGAGAATGTTCTTCGGGCACAAAACAAATAAATATTGCTCCATTCCATCAGCCCCCCCCCCTCGCCCCTCTTATAGTATCGATTATGGAGCATAGTTGTATTTTCTCGGTAACTCCATACGAATTAAAATGATATTTTTCCTTACTCTCTGCATTCGACAGCTCGGTGGTAAATGCAGGGACGAGAAACTGAGTCAAATAATAATGAAATTTATAAAAGGAAGACAGGCATCCACTGGTTTTCCTGTGGCAACTATATATATATATAAATATATATAGTATATATATATACTATTACTCTGAAAAGACCAACGTGTGCAAGTAGTTGGAAATGTTTCGCCAAGGAAAGTTTGAGCCTTCTGCACTCTCCCTGGGGAATCCGACGCGCGAAATCCGACGATTCGAGCATTCTATCTCTTTATACCCTAACTTCATTTCTATCTTTCTGGCAGAGTAGAGCTGAACTTTGTTAACTGTACTGAAAATACTGGGATAAAAATCGAATTTCAAACGTGGCATCAGTCGAGTTAGTTAGATGACTAGTTGCAAAGATTTTCTTTGGTATTAAACTCAAAAGGTTTACCTGAGGTGCTTGGAACTTTTGAAATCAACCAAATGACTTTCTGATACAAATAAAATGAATTACAAACGACGGACGGGGATATCTGTCTCTACATCTTTAAAAAAAAAATCTCGAAATGACAGAACATCAGCGGTAGGACATGGAGTTATAAATATTTTAATAGTTCATCCCATTATTAATCTGTACCGATCCGGCATTGAAGAACCAGTAAGTTAACTATTAATAAATTATTGATTGAAATATTAATTAATTTTTCAGCGCGCAATAAACTATAAGGCCCCATTGGGAATATTTATAGCCCGACGAAGATACAAGACATCTCCAGTTTATCAAGTGTCGTTTGCAGTTTATGAATCAATAACCAAACAAAATCATGATTCACCCTAATATAAAATAAACACCTTTGCCAAGCAAATTTTCAGCTCTAAATATTTGTGAATTCATCGTAAAATGATTCCCAATACAAATTCATAAAGATCCACCAGCATCACTGATTTATGCTTCAAGTTTAAGATCGTTGGCTCAAAGCTATCAAAGGGCCGTTTGATCTCCGGCTAATGCCAGTCAAATATTTCCCCCGTCTTTATCTCATCACTTTGGTAAGGTAGTAAAAAAAAAAAACAAGTAATGTCTTGACAAGTACATGAAAAATAAACCACCGCGAGTGGCAAGATATATCGGACAGGCTCTGGTAATGAGAGCGAAAAAGATGATGAAGAAACGAGAAACAAAATACAATTTCCGATGTACAGAATTAACTATCGGTTTGTTGTCTCGATCAACAAATATTTCATCCCGTGTGAGGCACTGGCAATGGGAGTAGAAAATGATGGTGGTCGAATTTATCCATCTTACACTTGCACAACAAAACCGCCACCCCCCCGGAGAAGCAATTTCTCCAGCGTCCACAAGCGGTTCATCTGCTGTGAAAGCTGTAGCGATGCTCGAAACTCAACGACGATGTCGAATTGGGATAGACTCCATTCCATTTAGTCCTTGTTGCTCGATCGACTGTAATCATCACGTCTACGGTAGAGGGTGACCACAATTGAGTATATATAGACATACGTAGACCAATTGGTGGAGCTCAAGTTGCCGAATACTTTTCACGGAAATACGATGAGAAATTATTGCTGAATTTGTCGAGAGGGCTTCCCAATGCCGTTTGGAATATAAATCGAAATTTCGAAAAAAGGTTTTGACTAGTAATTTTTCCTGTCTCATTTCTTCTTTAACCCGTCAATTTTTGTACACTTCAGGGATGTAAACGGCTTTTGAGCGACGGTCGGGCCGAATGATAGGGATATTCCACTGTATTCCCAGCGCGTCTGACCAGTCAGTCCATTTCTACTGTCGCTGATCGCGAGCTCGCTTCGCGCAGATATCGTATAAACCATTTTTTCTGTGAGCGAGTGGAAACAAAAAATCGCAATAAAGTAAAACTTCCATAAGAAGGCAACGAGAGCATGGATCCACAATACCTTGCCGGTCTTCCTCGATATCCAGACCTAGCCGCTACGTCACGTCCGCTGGGATTCCCCCCCAGTAATAAACGATCATCCATACACACCATTCTGAATGTGGATTATTACCGTAATTGAAAGATAACATGCATTTCGATGGAACAACATTACCATAAATAACGTGATTGATACATCAAAAGGCATTGGGTGTATACTGTTTGTCCAAAAGATCAAACAAATATCACAACCTATTAAAGCCAGAGCCATCAATTTATAGTGCACATATCTCGCACAGGCCACCAAAACTCGAGCTGTAACCTTCTCCCCCCTACCTACTCACTATCCACATTATACAGACGAGTTGCAAATTTAAATTTATACCCAGTTGTGTCTTCTCTTTTTTTCATTTTCTATTTTTAACGCTCAAAGCCACTTATCTAATGCACACTGGGGGAGGTAAAAATATATAACTTTGCCATTAAAAAATGCTTCTGACAAAATTTAAAGGAACTTGCCTCGTGAGACGTATTTCCTTGTGTTAAACAATAAATTTGAGAGAATTATATTTTTTTTTGCTCAGTGTAATCGACAATTATTACTGTCTCTGTCGAGGTATTCTTGAGTGACGACATTTCTTCCCTGTCTGGCGAAATGAAGAGGATTGCAAATGCTACGTGTTTGAAGCACTGCAGAATCCTCTTGTTGCTCCAAGACAAGTCGGATGAACCGCAGGAAACAAATTGTTTGGAGATTTGTAGTGCTAAGTTTTCTACCGAAATACATTCATTGCTAATGAGCCTGCAGGATGCAAACGAGCCAAAGCCTTTTTAGAGAAATCTGTGTATTGAAGAGAAAGCCAAACTGAATAATGATGTTTTAGAAAGCACTCAAAGGGAATGTCACAAATTCTAGCAGATGCTGCAGTATAAAACCGAACTAATTATGAGAATTTTCACTGCCATTATGAAGAAAAAAAAGTTTCTTCAGCTCGTTCCGAAGGAATCCGCAGTTATTAGAGTTGAATAACATGCGGATTGAAATCCAAACAAAGAGACTTAAAATACCCTAACGTAAAAATAGTATATTCTGTATTTTGTATAAGGAACGTAATCCCGCCATTCAATTTCTGTTTTGAATGCCAAGGAGTCCTATTTTAAAACGAGAAAAAATAGAAATTCACCGATTTCAAAATTTTAAATAATATTCGAAAGCACAGAAATAAGCAAGAAAATTCATGGAAAATGTATGAATATTTAATGAGAAAATCCTCAATGCCTGAGGCCTCTAAAAAATGCACCCTAGTAAAATATGAATAAGTATTGTCAGCGTTTCATGAAAAATTGAACCACGAAAACGAATGTATATTCAAAAAATATAAATAACGACAAATGCTGGATGATGAGAGCGTAGAACAATTGTGTAAGAAATGTGAAAATTCATCGTGCACTGAATGATATACAGCGGGCGACGTATGCGGGGAAGGAGAAAAAAAAAATATCAAAAGAGGGGGTGGAAAAAAAAAGTGAATAATGAAAACACGGAGAGAAATGTCAGTCACTCACTATAGGGTTGGCGCAGTTGACAAGGGTACACACGAGAGAAAAAGAGGAAAATGCATACGGTCGTATGTTTCCCCCTGGTTTCTCTCATTTTTATATTCATTTATTTCACTCCTTTTTCGTGCTTTTTTGAATTTTTAAATCCGTACTTTTTTTTTTTATTTTCTACACTCACTTATCCTCATGCCCTGGCATTCCCTCGATATGGTCACTGCATTGTTTTCCTCGTGGAGAAAAGTTGATCATGAGAGATAAATTAAACAAGCGAAGATGAATTGTTGAATAATTGTAAGGCCACAATAATTCATGTGTTTCAGGAAGAGCAGAATTTTTTAAATGTTTCTAGAATGATTATTTAACGAAGCAGCACAAGGACACGATAATTCAAACGCTAACGGCCAATATTCCACGTCACAATTAACTAAATGTATTCATCTGTAGATTCCACCGAATTTTCAAACCGACTACTCACGGAATTATTAGCTAACCAATCCGCTTCATCGCATTCCCTAAAATTCGATTGCTAAACTTCCTAATGAAAAACTGGTGAGATATGATGCTAATTACGAGGCAAAAATTTAATGGATAAATCAATTTGATGGACTTACGAATAAAAAGGAATTCCCTGGCCCATTTCATCCTTGAACCACAGCACCATAGCCACGGAGTCGTCTATTATTGGCGGAGTGATGTCGCATGGTAACGCCACATCTTCATTTTCCTCAGCCCAAACGAGTTTTACAGGCCCTGTAATCACACGAACAAATCGATTCCATTAACCGACGTTTTAATTCTTAAACCAGATGTAAACACCATTCAAATTCCCTCAATCCATGTATTTTTTCACCATCAATAATCATTGATAATAAATAGCAGTGGGAGAGGAAAATTGGAGTACTAAAATGCCTAAAACAAAATGTGAAATCTTTCTGTGACCTATATCCACAATTTGGGTATTCCGAGGACAATTGCCTCCCCCATTTGCCATGTGCACCATTTAAAATAGACCGCAATTCACATTTCGATGGATTTTATTCCCAATCCGAGCGTCTATTTATAAAATTTTCATGACTGTCAAAAATGTGAAATTCTCCTGGCTAACAAAAATACTCGGTACCTTTGAAAGTTGTATTGTTGCTTGCATATATGCGGTTGGCATGACGGGGTCTCGGTATGAATGGGTAAAAGTTCCTACTCCTGTATTTTCCGTTCTCTCCAAACGCCCCCCCCCCCCCCCCCCCCCCCCCCCCCCCCCCCCCCCCGCCCCCCCCCACACGCCCAGCACAGACAGCAATTCTGTATTCCCCTTACCTCTTCAACAAACGTCCTCTCGCATTCAGTTAGCTGCAATTTTCATAGTGGCCACTTGAGTTTTCGTTGTCTACTATAAATTTACTGCAGTGATAGTTAAATATTCAATTTTACCAAGTTTTTAATTACTACAGTTGATATTCTCATTTTATGCTTTCATAAAATGGGGCCATTCGCGCCAAAAGCTCATCAATTGATCGATTGATTACTCGAGTTGTCAATTTTACGAAATTCATATGACCCTTACAAGTCACACTGCGAGCAAAAAAAATTACTGACAAGGACGTTCTTGATTGTGAGGGTAATTTAATGCCTCGAAAATTGACAGAAAATAATAGCTGACATCAAGTGTAAACGTAGACTGATTTATTCACCCATTAACCAAATCATCTATTCAATAAATTAATATTTCAACGGAAATTATAAATTTTCAATCAATGAGTTCAATGAATTTTTCCACACGCACTGGAGGATCCCAATGTAATTATCATCGGTTTCAATCATTAACTTCCGGGTGAATAGTTTCGGTCGATTACCACAATTCCGATGAACAGTATCCCAAAGTATAAATAATCATTAATAATTTCAATTTCAATTAGACAATTGAATGAATTCACTCGATCATCCCTAAAGGGAGCAATGATTGGATTTTTAATGAATGTAAATAATAAAAGATGACAGAGAAAAATTATAACGAGTGTCTGTACTTCAATTATTGGGGAATCCATCGACAGAGTAAAACTCAATAATGATCACTGTAAGTTTCAATGACGATCTCCCCCTACAACTCCACAGTGGATCGTGCGATTTACCTCCTCTCGCTAATGATCACATCCAATGCTAAATTAACGATAAATGGAATACATGATTGCTAAATGCCATGAAACCATTCATAACGAATTGGATTACACCCTTGCAATTGAAATTAAAGGGAGGAGAGTACTTCAGAAAAATTATCAAGTGCCACAATAAACGGCTGCCGATTATTTGACTGAATACAATTACTTTAATAAACTTGTAATTCGACAAAAATAATACAAACACATGACTTACACCGCCTCCCTTGAAAATGCAAATTTACATGGCGTAACAATATGAGAGCGTTGTGAGTCAGTTTGCATTCATATAATATAACCCACTTTCAAGCTTCTCACAGTCTGTGTCTCGGTACTTCTACCACCAACAGAAAGGTAGCGTAGATATTAGGGAATGAGGAGGAACTGTAGGTAGTATGATAGCGTCAACCAGAGTACAGACTCATGAGACGGTGTAATTAATAAATGCTAATGTAGGGCTTTGCTGAAAACCCAGAGCTGAGTATTGCTTGCATAACCTCGAGGCGACGAAGTATAACCAAGATCAAACTACCCCAGGTTTCCACTTCATGTGAGATGGCAGTCGACCCTACCCACCAATTCGTGGAGATGCTTCGCTGCTTCTATTTACGTTTATCATAACTCCGGGGGGGGGGAACTGATCTTTGGAAATTCCGAAATTCACCAAATTCATGGTAAGGATCGATATTAGTTTATTATTATTCGTTCGATATGAATAAATAATTAATTACTATAATTATTGAGAATATTGGCAGTGGGAAAATTTAGGAAATTAATTATGAACATTTTGATAGATATTAAAGTATCAATTCATTTTCAAACGAATATTTTATTCCGAGCACTGGAATAATTAAATAAATTGCATACTATAATCATTTAAATGCAATCATTCAATTTGTCTGTTGGAGACTTGGAAAAATGGATTATGGATTTTTGAAAATTTGGATATTTCCAAAATACGAATGATTTTGGAGCTTTCAACGGAAATTAAGAGGTATATTTCACTGGTTAAAAAAGAGTAAAAATAATTCTTTTAAAATAGAGTCTTGAACAATTATTCCCCCAAGATTGATTCCCCCAATGTTACCGGCATGCACCATGAAAATTAACCTGTTAAAACTTCCGTATACTTCTTATAAAACTCTCCAGAATGACATTGCTCACCCCAGAAACTTATCCAACAAAGCGGAAATAATTCGTAAAAAGTCACACCACCAAATGCCCTCGACACTTCTTCACACTGTCATTGAACAGTTTTTTTTTTATCCCTCCAAGCTCTTTGCCACAAGCTCTTATATCTCAATCCGACGTGTGTCCCGTTTATTCGTACCTTTTTTGTAGACAGTTTTGTCATGTGAAACAAAAATAGAGAAAAAAGGAAGGGGTGGGGGGGGGGGGGCGATCGCATAAAAGACAACAAAAGAGAAAGAAAAAAAAGAGATAGTGGGAGTGAGGATGCCCGAAAGAGATCGACTTATGTGAGCTATGCACACACACACGGAGACGCGTGTGCAGATGAAATAGAGAAAAAGAAGAGAGAGAAGTCAAACTAAACTACCGAATACGCTTTCGCTCCGGGGCCTTCTTTTCATTCGGCGGGCTTCCGCATCGTTTTTAGTTCCTGGGAAATGGAAATCCAATCGGTATGAACGGCCAAAACTCCTCCCACACTTCTATGTATACTATATATGTCATCATGAACGGCTATTTCATTTCGTTGAAAGGGACTCAAGTTTTTTTTCCACAGCTGAATGCATGGCGAGACTCTTTATTCTTCTATCTCTCAGGTCGAGAAACCAGGGGATTGCTTCGTGGAGATGATCTCCACTCCGGGGGATATGATATTTAGACAATGGAGATATCCAATTCAGTCAGTCAAGAGTTTTAGTGGTCTCATTGAAAATTAAAATTAATATTTTATCTCAGCGTAAACAGACTGTTTGTTTTAGGTGGCACTGTTGTGGATTGGGGGCTGGTAGAGTCGAGAGATAAGCCTGATCTTGACACTGGGGGGGAGGGGCCACGGAGGCTGTGATTTGTTTGGTTAATTATTTTCAAAGATTACGAGCTGACTATATATTTAAGATTTTTATTTGTTTAGTTATTTTTCACGAATCATCAGTTGTCACACTATCTGTACTTATAATAAATAATCATGTTATGTAAAAAATATTGCAGAACTCACTGGAAAATTTTCTCGATTTTAGGGAATGTACGTAACAATTTTGTCAAATTTTAACGACAGAATTTCGCTCTGAAATTACGTCCAACATACGTCATTTGCATTGAATATTTCTCTCCGTATTTCACAATTCCATAAAACCATTGCTTTTGATGAACAGGTTTAATTAAACATTCCACTTTCCATATGGAAATATATATAACAACTAATCGTGTATTTCCATTGTTTATTTTCTCTTTGAAAAGATTTCGATAACTGCAAAACCTGAAAATACTGTTTCCCCCATCTATCAATAAACAAAATTTCCCCTCTGATGGATTGTTGGACTGATGAATTCGAAAATCAACTCAAATGATGGAAAACCTCTGCCGCACTATTTATTTAACGAAAAAAAAAAAAAAAAAAAAAAAAAAAAAAAAAAAAAAAAAAACAAGAAAAATCGCGTTGGAGATAACAATGTGTTTATGGAGGCAACGAGGGATTCATCATGCGCACGAGTGTTTTATAAACCCATACCAATCATGAAAGTTGAAAAGAGTAAATAGATTCGAAACAACTCGACGATACGAGAGATTCTTCTGTACCATCGCAAACACTGTTTATTGGTTTTTATTCGTCACAGTTAATGGAATAGAACTCGCCAATCACAATGAAAAAAAAAACAACTCACGCAGGGGTATATATTCAATACCTGAATGTTATTGAATTTGAAATTTATGATTTTAATGGAGAAGTATTGGAGAGGTATAATAATTCACCAACTTGCGTGTCCTGAAGGCGTAACTGAACCAAGGAGACTACAGCCCGCACTGAGATCCCTCCAAGCAAAGTATGTTTCACCGTCTCTCCCGACATAACGCAGAGTAACAAAAAGGTGAATGAAAGAATAGGGAGGAAAAATGATAAAGCAGCATAGATCTTGGAATACAGAGAAGTCGGTTTGATTTAAGATCTTCAGGATTTCACGAATGAAACTCGCAGCGAGAGGGGAGGGGAGGGGGGGGGGGGAATGAAATTTTCGCAATCTTTTTGTTCGCGTTAACGTCGAGCTCTCCACTAGAAAAGTTTTTCCATGGAATGCTTGCAGGAAAAATAAATGAAAATGAAAAATGTCGAGGGCAATCACTTGGCAATTTTGTTTGCATTCCTTTGGTCGCGAATTCATCTGAAAGTTTTCGAGCTATTCGTGGTCACTGGAGATGGTTTGGCCATTCAAAGTCATTTATTATTTACTGACAGCTGAGGGTAAACAAATTGTCAATATTTTCCACAACCGAAGAGATGACGATTAAAATTTCTCATCGCTTACTTTATTTATTTTTCGCAAAAATCCTTCAATTGAATACGAAAATAACCCATACATCCAGTGACCTTGAAGGGAAGAGTGAGGCAGATTTATATATAATTACATTTAATGGAATGATTTGCATTGGATATTATAACTACTGTCCCACCATAAGGGATATTTTGTGATGTAAATCACCTGTTCTCTGGAGATATTTCGTCTGCAAATATGATCCGGACAAATGACATTACGAATTGTCAGACTGTTAATCAACTGGCGTAATTGAAATTGCAAAAAAATACAGCAACACTGGATGATGGGTTTTTAGCTGGGGTTGAGTTTTGTTCCCCGCCCAGTACCGACATTTTGTCCACGTGCATCGAATCAAATCGATTTACTTGGTAATGGCATTACCCGTTCATTCGATTGTATTGTTCAAAGAGCCGCTTTCGGAATTTCATTAGAGGGCTCCACTTGTAATAATATCATTATTCAATTGATTTCAAGCTTGTAGCCATCTCGTATTGCCAATAGATCGGGTTAGAATGCCAATTAATTATTGATTTATGAGGATTATTGAATGTGGCGAATGACGCGGTTGAAGAGTACATTATCATTATATTAAAATTGAGAGACAATTGCTTGCTTTGCATTAAAGAGTCAATTAAATAATCTCAAAGAATTCAAGTCTAATTTTTCCAATCAAAGACCCCAAGCAGTTCATTCCGCTTAATATTACCAAAAAAGAAGTTAAAAAAATTTTTTCTACCGATCAAAACGAACTGAATTAAATTTTATACAATAGCGAACATAATGGGTAATATCATTAAACAATGGGATATAATTTGCGAAGGATTTCCTCTTCAAATTGTTAAGACTAGCCTTCATAAAAATCTGGCGAACAGACATTTAGTCAGGCCAATAATATTGTGAAGTTTTAGCCGAAAAATATCCACTCAAAGCCCAGCCACATTCAACCGTAAATCGTAATTCATTTAGTACCAATTTGAAAATTATGAACAAAATGAATAAGCGACTATAAAAACGTAATTGGACATTTAATGTCTTCCAACCATTGAAAATATGGAAAACCCGGACAATGAAAAGTACATTATATTCAATAAAATACTCGCCGGGTGCTTCAAATTGCCGGGCAGGCATAACTATCATCCACTTCGTTACCAGAATAATGCAAAAAAAAACAATCTGGACCATTGAAATCTTCTCCACGAGTGAAAGCCCTACTTTATTATTAATTATCCCCGCAGTACAATATCATCGTAAAAACATTGCGAGAATGGAAAATAGCGGGGAAAAAGACGTTCATTATTAAAATTTTTATCTGAAAATAAATGTCCGGAGATCTCATTTAGAAGAAGCACAAAAAAAGGGGAAATTATCCCCGGACGAACTGTATTGAGGGACAGAAGAACTCAACGATACGAACAAATGGAACTAAAGTATATGAAAATGTATGACGGCCGTGGAGAAAAAAAATATATATATAAATAAAAACTCCTCCACGCCATACCACATATGGAGCCCATTAAAATCCCCTGAATTATCCACAATAAAACATTAACAACGATAATTAACAGGCATTATTATCACCGGGTAATTTTGTTACTTCATTTTGTATATAAATTACAAACTAACAAGCCCAAAATCATGAATCTCACAAATGTCCCCTCGGATATGTCATAGATGTCACTATAATCTGCCGTTAACCATCACGGGAATTGATGATGTGCGAGTTACTGTTGATTTGCATATGCACTGGTATATGTAAAAATTTTCTCCACTCTATTCCTCCTACCACTCGTCCTCTGGCAACACGATCACCGCCACCACTTCATTCCCTCTTTGCCCCAGGAGAAATGTCACAATCAATGTTAAATAAAAATTCCAATTTTCCCCGGTATTCACAATTTTTTATCATCTACATTTTTTCCATATTTCGATCTCTTGTCTTTCCTCCTTCCTCCTCCAATGACACGGGAATAAAAATATCTGCGCATGAAAGTTGTTGATTTTTTTTTAATTCAAAAGCGATTGCCAATAAGTCGGCTAATTTCTACCGACGATTTTTCCCCCCGTTTCGCGGGGGGTACTTCGCGGTTTTCAGCCCTTGAGGTTAAAAAAAATACTTTCAATTCCTAGATAGGCAATCTACTATTTTTTACGCTTCATAAAATTCTAGATAACTTGCAATTGAAATGACACAATCGAAAAAATCGGTCGAAAACGAGGCTTCCATTCGCCAAATCAATGAATCGTACTTCAGGAGTGCATCAGTGCAAAATGCGCGTAGAATATCCTACTCATGGTTATGTAAATATCGTCAGAGCTATCGTAGATACCTGAATGTATATAGTAGAGAGTTGAGAGGAAAGTTGGAGTGAGGAGAGAAGAGATGAGGAGGAGGTAGAGAGGGCTATCGCTATTTTTGTTTCAACCTCGTTGGAAAACCGCGCGCTTCCGTTCACTCTTCTATTTTTGTACTCCAGGCTTTCGCATTAAGTTGTATTTCTTTTGTTTGTATTCCTCATGTCTCTCTTCCTCCTCCTTCCTCTTCCTTGCCATTTTTTTCCCCCCTCCGTTTTTTTTTGTTCAGTTGTTGTCTCTCTGTTTCACTCCACATGTTTGAAAGCATTTTAGCCGTGACACCCTCTCCCTCTCAACACCAACATGTATAACAATCACCCTGAGGGGTGATATCAGAGGCAACAAAAATATCCCCTCCATCCTATTACTGACCCCGATGATCTCTGGGCGTGTTTTAAAATTTATCGGAATGGCTCTCAAGATCCCTCCGCTCTATGCGAAATTTTTCTTTTTCTACATTACTTGGGTATTTTTTTTTATTTTCATTTCCAAGAATTTGGTCTCGTTGGATTAAATTACTTTAGGCAAAGGAGGAGGCGAAGTTTAATCCTGGAGAGTAGTGGCGTTAAAATCGTGAATAAGAAGTTGGGACTTTAATTGATTCGAATTGAATTCTAATGATTGGAGGGCTCAATTTCTTCATGACTAGCGGAGCAACTTCTTCGAATCGACAATTTCTTCTCCCGGTTCGATTTAATGGAAAACAACTTGAGGAAAAAAAAATCTTGAGACACTCCTCCAGTGGGGGTGTTTTTGTTGCGAGACTGAATGTCTCTCTTCTGAGAGTGAGGCGCCGATGGCTGGAGAATATTTACTCCGGAATCAGGCTCATTGACAGCAAATGAATTTAATATAGCCAATATGACCAATGAATTAAGACAATTGCCTTATCAAACGATTTGACTCGCTCACGCCGAGAAAGAAATGCAATTTTTTTTATAATCACATGAATCAGACAATCCTTTACAATCGCGCGGCGTGAAAAAAAATATTTACGAGACTACATTTCCCCCTCCATCAATATAATCAATGGCTTGACCGAATCCTCCGAGACGGTTGCAGAATTTTTCTCGTGTAAATAGTCGAAAAAAAAATTTCCCACTTAACTCAATTGATCTCAACGAATGGTGAAATCAAAGTATTCAATCAAGATCTGAAGTATAACTGATGTGAATGAACTCGCACTGGCGTTACCGGATGAAGCGAGCCTCATACAACTGAGACAATGTGTTAATACCGCAGCTGTGGGAACTATATATCGTCTGATTGACGAGTGATGCCCATGGCTGTTCAATGAATATGCGACGAACAGAGTCTGTGAGAATAATCCACGTGGGATATACCGTCAATCATTAGTCAAACTGTTGGATCCTACGGTACACCGATCGTAATTGATCTTCTTTCTCCCTCTGATCAGAGGATGAGGTCACGAGAGGCTCATGGATATAGATGTAGAGTGGGAGGAGAGGATGGGATGAGCTCGGCAATCATCCGAGCGACGAGGTAACGAGCACTTCAATTGCACTTAATGAATCATTATTGAATTGCCATTCAAGTTCTTAACTTTATTTGTTGATTATGTACTTGAAACGGATTTTGCTCATCCATCCGGATACATTGGAGTATGAAATCATTATATCGAGGATTTTTTTCCCCCCCCCCCCCCCCGGCTTTCAGTGGCTGCAAGTCATCTGTGAGGATTGCGTTATTGCCTGGAGGTGGAAAATACACGTTTGATGGATGAGAGAGGAGTGTCGATTGACAATGTGTCGATGAGAATCCTCGGGGAGGGAACAATGATGTGGAGTGACGACAAACCATTAAAGAATTTTCAAAAATGCGTATACGACAATAGCATCGACCAGTGGCGAAATTAATTTGGTAATATACCAAAATTTAAAATGGAAAAAAAATAATAATAATGAGCCTGGTTTAAGAGCAACATTTCACTCCTTACTCGAGTCTCTCCAGTTGCCGGACAAACAATATAAACAAATTGTACATTTCTATGTGCAGAATCCCTGTCAAGCATAACCATTTAAACATGTGTTGTACAGAGTGTCCCATTGGAAACAGCATAGTTGAAAATTTCTCCAGGGAATTGTGATACAGCAAAACAGAGGGGATGAAAGTTGTCGTGCATAGAGGGATAAACTCAATACTAATAGAATTTACACGTCCCTTGTTTATGCCCTTGTCAGCTGACAAAATAATTTTTCAGCATCGAGATTTTATGGATCATATCCAAGAAGCCGTCCATATTTTCTGCTGAAACGTTTACATTAATTCTGTATGAAATATCCTCATGGTACGAGTTTCTCAACCTCCAGGAGGAATTCAGATCACTACGTGGGCCGATAAAAATTATTGTCGTTGAAAATTCGGGGTAGACGCTGACTAAAGAAGACGATTAATTAAACTAGAGCTTCAAAAAATAATCAGAGACCATGTGACCAAGACCAACTGCTAATTAAACTTCTTTTTTTTTTAATTCCTCAAATAATTATAAATTTAGTTAATTTACCCTCTCGACAATCTTAATTAATTTTTTTCACGTGATATTTGCGGTCCGAACTGGCCCCCCTCTGACAATGGCAATGGTCTCCAGCTCACCGAGTGTGGATTGAGCCCATAAATAACAAACGATAAAACTGTCCAGCGATATTGTGACAAAATAATAAAAATCTCGATTTTCGATAAGGAGAAATTGGCCCCTTTGTGCAAACCACTGGCGCTTCTCCGCGGCGGACGTCTCTCAGCGGATTTCGTGAGTAGAACAATAGCAGTGTATGTGCCAGGGTGGGCATTTGTTTGTTATTCGAATAGCCGTGACAGTATCCTATGTGACGTATTCCACGGTACGTCATTCCGTTTCCGTAGGAGTTGTCAAGCGTCGGATGTATCAACCGCCACCTCTGTGGACAATTCGCGTCGACGCGACGAGGAAATGGAAAGTGAATTCGAGTATACGGAATGAATATATGGATGGAGATGCCGATGGATCAATGTTATTTTCTGCTCTCAATCTTAATTTGTTCATTTGAATGAATTTAATAATAATATTATTTACGCGAATTAGACATAAATAATATTGAGCTATGAGTCCCTCGAGCTGTGAATTTTTCACTGGTTTTCGATAATTATTTTTACTGGCCATTAAATTAATCTGAAGGGGGAATAAAATAACAAAAATAATAACTCCGTTCCCAATAATAAATAAAGTGAATAAAAACGATGTTGTAAATTATAAAATTAAATTTTCTACCGTATTTTAGCGGTGGTGAATGATTAAAAGGGATTATCCTTCGGTGGAAAATTGTAGACATTTTATAATAAATAGACATTGGTTATTATTTTTAAAAAATTCGACGTTCCATTAAAAATGAAGAATTTAATTCATTTGAAAATCAATGCAAACTGAAAATATAAAATTCAGCAAGATCTGAAGATAAGTTTTCTCTTTCAATTATGCCCTTTCCGGATAGTGAAAAAAAAAAAAAATTGCAAAGCCAAAATCCAGCTCCAAATGGCTTCCATTTCACTATAAAAAATCTATGAATTCGTAATACCACTCGGTGGTCCTCCATTTAATTCATTCCGTCCACAGCCATTCAGTGCTCTAGACTCACCATTGAAGAAATATTCGAAATAAAATTAATAGAAAATGAAGAAATATGGACTTTCATTCGTCGTAGCTCAATGTGAATTGAGAATTTACGATGGAAACAGAAGAAATGTAAGGTCTGTCGAGTACTCTTCGATAAAGCCCTGAATGTGGGTCATATTGACTCGGTAAAACATTTTGTACGTCAATTTTATAGGTGATTTGTCGTTGTAACCGTGGAAAAATGTACGTCAGAGCCCGGGATTTCTATTATTCACAACTATCACTGGGGACATGAAAAGGATCGAAAATCCCGATAATTCTGTGCGCTTGAAATTGAACTTGTGACAGCATTTAAAATCTTTTGCATTTGCCAGCAGTGGCGGAAATTTTCCATTGAAAAAATTTGAATATTTATGCTCATCCCCTTCATTCGTGTGAAGAATTGCGTTAGAATTGTTATTCGATGACTGGCGCACTCCGATAGCTTCATCTTTTTTAATTCAAAGATGAGCTTTCATTAAAAAACCATTCATAATTCATTGTTTCCTATAATTCTACAATTTTAATACTTTAAATCACTGACGTCATAAAATTGAACCTTCTGCACTCCTGAAGGGGTGGGGAGGGGGCAAATAAATTTTATAAGAGAACGTGTCTTTCCAGGCGTTATTTGACAAATGTAAGAATGAAAATATAAAAAAAAAAAGTATTTTATTCTCGTCCACCCACAAAGTTGAATCTTTGTCTCCGCCAAATCCTCATAAAGAGCTATAGCAATACCCCAGAGATATAAAAACTTCCCCACCGACAAAAACACAAGCAGTAACACCTCAATTTAAAGACTCGTAATGCCAACAACACTGAAGCGAGCTGGAGAGAGAAACCAACGGAAGTCAAGATATTATAGCCCGGCTGGTTATAGCAAGCCACGAGGCAGTACGTTTCCAGGCGCCTAACACGTATATTTCACCGTAGCATCTCATACTACCCCAAGTTTCCTCAGGATTACACCATGAGCCGTGTGCTTAATTATACTCGTGGCTGAGATATGTGGCAAACAGCATTGGCATTATTCACCGCGCCAACCAAGTGACGGGTTATCCGTGTATAATTGCATATCAACTTTCAAATACTTGGGAAGATTTTGAAATAAAAGACCTGACAAATTTCAGTGGAAAAATTTCCTCAACGACTACTACAGACGAAGGATCTTCTCACAAAGATCCTTCTTCTCGAGTAGTTTTCAAGTAAATTGTGCAGGAATTTTCATCTCGACATTTTCCAACAAGAGAAGTCCTCTTTCAGTTCAGCTGGGGTGAAATGTTTCTGGGCATCGGCCCCAAA
>JAPYZM010005375.1:0-20224 GCA_030522845.1 Psyttalia concolor
TGGGTTCTCGGGATTTAATAAAAAACATGTGTATTCTATCCAACTGGTAAATTACCGAGTAGAAATAATTAAACTTTCACTGAAGGAAATTTTCTTCAGGGAAACAATTTTCTTGAGCTGAAAAGAATTTTTTCCAACTGAATATGTATTTTTTCTGCAGAGCAAATTTTTTTCTCTCAGTGAAGTAAAACTTTTTTGGCACTGCCCGAAAATTGGATTCCCGTCCTTTTTCGACCGCAAAAAAATAGAAAATATTAGAATTAGGATGACCTCGCATTCCCCAAGGAAGTAACAAAAATAATTAGTAATGAGAATATTAATCGGATATACTCGACACCGACATTGACACTGGGATAAGAGAGCTAATTTGAGTGAAAGTATGCAGATGTAGTGGTGGGGCATTAGTGCGAGGGAGAAAGGCCAGGGACAGCCGGTGGGATAGGTTTATTGAAGCTGGCAAGGCGTGGGTGGTGGCCGCAATTAGCCCGATGCCCGGTGTATAATAAATTGACGGCGTGCCAGGCCTCAAGACCGCCTGATATCAGAGACTACCCCTTTGAGCCCTCCATACCTCGTACACTGTATACTATCTACTTCCAAGACGGCGCTCTCCGACAAAATTACGTTAATACCGTCGCATTATTCGTTTGTTAAAACATCCCTAAATAACGAATTTCAAATCATTCGATGGATGAATGAATGGGCGAGCATTTGTAACGCTCCCTGAGGACACACTAACTAATAGATGGCAGAAATTATGGAGAGCCCGTGAATTCGGTGATTTTATTGACGTTGATATTCGGTGTCCTAATTCTCCAGAATACTCTCATTATCAGGGAAATTGTTGACAAATTTTTGTCGGTATTCAGGGCCACGCGCAATTTATAGTTATTTATTTAGAGCATACGTTAGGAGGATTCTTGAGGAAAGCGACATCGAAATCGATTTCGGGAAGGAACAAATCAACAACTTTGAAATTTCGCGAATAATTCAGGAGAAATAGTATTCCCGAGTTGATGAAAAATAAAAATTAACAAACTCTGCGATAATTGAACTAGACTAGACAGTTTTTATAATATTCAGTGTATTAGTTATTAATTTTCAATGACGCCATTCGGCGAAATCATACGAAATTCCTAACTGTCGGATTATGATGAATGAATGGATGAATAAAATGTATTCCCTCGGCTCTCGGGGTGAATCAGATGATTAGCCCCCATCCAATAATTTCAATAAGAATTCCGTTAATTTAATCGGCTCGTGATTGCGGATAGAATTGTTGTTATTTCGAAGGGCCAACAGCGGCTAGTTCCAGTTGTAATGACCAATTACTTTACTCGCAGTACATGCTATTTATTTATTCAAATATGTACAATGTAATCGAACGCTCGTACATTATCCGGGAACGCTAATTCCCGAGATTATGCATAGAATACATGAAAATTTCGAAAATCCTACTAAACCTGGGAAATTCCATTTTAAAAGGGACGTCACAACGCTATTAGAGTTTATGTATTATTCTAACAGTGTCCCAAGCCATTAAGGAAATCTCTTTTGAGGGATTACGAGAGGAGTGCACATTTTTTTTCTCCCCTCCCGCTCCCCCCAACTTTTTCATTTATTCTTTTTGAACTGAGTTTAGGTGGAGCCATTTAATAAAGATCATTTGATTCTTTTTACACTACACTAGGGAGGGGATAAAGCTCCATCATAAAGTCATTTGCAATCCAACTTGGTGATGAAAATGTTGTGGGGAGGGGAAAAATTGAACGCCAGATCGCAGTCGCCGGTGTTTGTCTCTCACTCTTGCCGCCTGAAATAAACGATCCGTCGCTTTGTAAGAGGATCCGGAGGAGGTTGGATGGCTTTTCCACCCTATACTGCCCTCGAATATAAACGAGTTTGTGGCAAAACCTCGGAATCCCAGCCGCTCTGTCTCAGGAGTACCGAATTCGAGAGCCCACTGCTGGTAAAGTAGTGACGTCTCGTGACTCGCTTTTACCCCAGTGGAGCGGTCCTTTATCTTCTCTCCACGACCTTTCCCGCTTATTTGTATTGCCGTAGTCTTACAACTTGTGTATTATCCAAATCTAAATGAGAAATCGCGCTTAACGCCTATTGCGCACGTTCATTTTCTCGTGACCTCCATTCAGAGAATTCGCAAATATGTTGAATTGCCGAAATGTTCTTTCCGCTGTTTACTATTGTAATATTGAGGGAGTCAGTACGTCTAATGACGATTTTGTAAATGGAAGTAGCTTCAAAATTTTTAATATACGGAGCGGAAGTTGTTAGCAAATTTGCTACCTATCGGAAATTGAGATGGGAGAAATTGCTATTCGAAATTTGTATATTAGACCTAGAAGAAAGTTTTTTTCTGCCTACATGGACCGAAAGTGAGCATTTTAATCTCGCTTCGCTCAGTTAGAAACGCTCACTTTCGTCCATTCCGGCAGAAAAATCGTATTCAACTCTCGGGCGGAAAGTCAGACAAGCATTCCACACGTGCTTAAAACCCTCGCCTTCGGCTCCGCTCGTAATTTTGCACGTGAGGACGACTTGTCTACTTTTTTTCCCTAGGTGAGAAATATACTATTGCACTCCGACCACAAAATGGTCAAAAACCATTCTTTTTCACTTGTTACGAAATATACTATTTTGCAATACCTGCCCAAAAAGTTCACTTTTCGGTACCGGTTTTCGTGCGTAAAGTGATACTTTTCCGCAGAGTGTGCGTAAAAGTCAGACATCGTGCGTAAAGTGAAACTCGTGCGTGAAGCTTCGCTGTATGCACTCGAATTTCACTTTACACACGATCTTGACCTTTTCTCGCTCCGCACACAAAAAAACCACTTTGCCCTCAAACCTTCCCTCAAAGCGAATTTTGGCAGGTATTGCAAAAAATTAGGTGTGCAACACGTGTGTATCGCCTTTTTCGCCTCGTGTGATCGCCTAGCACTCGTGCGAATACGCACTAGTTGTACAATATACTATTCTCGGGCCAATTGATTTCATCTATCACAAGAAAATTCACACACTCCCAATATAATTGATTGCACACATTTAATTGTAGTAAGGAATTTTACTTGCGACAGGTACATTTACTTAGCTCAAGAAATTATTTTTGTCACTATATCAAAAGAAAAATATTTAATATTCCTGAATTGGAGATTGAAAATGACCAATTAGATAATATTTAATTCTCACTTTCTAATAGGCTTCATCAGAAATCGTTAGGGCATATTCAATCAAGAATATTTTCGCTATATTAATGTCAAGGAGAACAAAATTTCAATTTTTTTCGTAATCTTCAATAACTCACGACCTCTTTTTGAGGATTGTGTCCATTGTCAAAAAAATCCCACTTTAATTATCTCTAATCCCTTACGTGACGAAATGTATCTTTTAGTAACCTTGTAATTAGGTCATAATAATTCTATCAATTCTCTGTATCCACTTATTTACATATTGCAACAGAAATGATTTTAATTCGACTGGCCTCTCCTTGAAATCGTAATTGTTCAATTTTTTGGAACGATTGTCTTCCAATTCTCCACGATCTCCAATAAAACCAGAGAAAAAAAATTGGAAAACCGGAGACTAGACCAACCGAAATCCAACCCCTTCCCCGCAACAGTTGAAAATATTTCCCATTGCTCGTGTAGTTTATTCTAAAACCATCAAGTAGTGAACTTCAGTAAATAACATTTTTATCTATCGCCTTCGATTTTTCACATCCCACGGCAGCAGCTTTCTATCCAAGTCTCTCTGATCTGTCTTCCGACCAAGACCAGACACAACTCTTCTATATATACCGCTAGAAGGCTTTCGTTATCGCCAACATTCAAGTGTATAGACCCCAACCCGACACGCACGAGTCACCTTTGATTCAGATCACTTGAATCGTCCCCTCCTGCCTCCTCCTCCACCAATCGCCGGCTTATTATTTTCCCTCTGGTATAGCCTTCCATTCCAAGATTAACACCTCTTCCCAGAATCGACGCCAGTCATGCACAACGAAATACCAGTTTTATCCACTTTCTATATTCACTGACCCACTGGTTATCGAAATTTTTTATCAAAATAACGGTGGCACAGGAATTTCGTTGAAATAGGGCTTTGGAAGAATCAGATTGTCCAAAAATACGGGGGCAGATGGCCCGTAACGATTCACCCAACGAGATATCGCGGTACCTGCCGAATCTCATATACCTGTATGTATACATAGTCACCTGTTTCAAACGCCTCCCCTAAGTGCCTATCCAATCGCTTTTCTACCTCCCTCCGGCCCCGTCAACACACGTGTCTGGACATGTATGGGCTACATTTACGGGCACAAATGCTTGAAATGGGTGACGCGAAAGCACACTGGCCGTTACCATGTACAAAGACAAAGATACCCGGCCGAGGGCCAGAGTCAAGTCGTAATAGTCTCTCGTTCCTTCTGCCTCCCTCTTCAGTCCTTCTGGGGCTGGCTTCCCCCTAACTACCCAACTGCTGCTTGCGAATCTATATACTCTATTGGCTAGGAAACATCCGCCTCGCGGTTTTGCCATGCCAAACCTCAAGCTCCAATCGTATACGCTGTCTTCCTGATCGGCTGCTACGGACAATTTTGACATTTCTCTTTGTATGCTGGAGCGGGGAACATTTGGCAACTGATCGCTACTGTTGTTTTCCAGCTTTGCAAAATATTTATTCGACCTTTTACGTTTTTATCTAAACTTTTTTTTTTATCTATTCGGCTGTAGTACATACTAAATAATGGTTTATTTGAATCAAATGAAAATCTTGACTTTATTTTCTTTTGTAAAATTGTTTACTGGATTAAAAAAGAGGATTTCGTCTCTTTGAATAACTGATTTGGCATTTTTGAATGAATGATTTGTTTTGGGTTAATGAAAATTTATTCGTAATGAAAAGACATTCAATTATTGCAAACAAAATTTTGAAATATTTCGTTTTTCAAATTAACGACGAGTTATTTTGGGCTATTTGAATAAATTTATTTATTTGATTGGGATGAATAATTTTGCATCACGCGTTTCACTAAAGATGAAACAGCTGATGCGGAAAACTTGATATACGCGAAATAAAAGTCAATTATATAGGCATCCATTTCAACTGAAAATGCCATGTATAAGATATAGGTGGAATATGTGTGAATATATATGTGTTGACCACAAATAGCTGGTACTTATCTAACATATATAATATTGATAGTGTATTTCGTAACAAGTGGAAAAAAAAAGTTTTTGGCGAGTGGGAGGTTTATATCATCAGCCGAAGGCGAGTAATATAATCCCACGAGTTGAAATTCAATTTCGACACGAGTCACTAGCAAAATTTTTCACCTCAATGTGTCGAAAAAGTTACTTTTCTGCGTACATGGGCCGAAAGTGAGCATTCTAACCTCGCTTCGCTCGGTTGAATCGCGGATTATAGACACAATGACATCAAAAATTTTTCATCACGCTGTGTCGGAAAAGTAACTTTTCAGTCACTCGACTCGAAGCGGAGCTTTTTCGACACATTGAGATGAAAAATATTGTTTGTAACTCGTGAAAAAAGTAACTTTTCAGCCACTCCTCGCTTCGCGTCGAAGTACTTTTTCGACAAATTGAGATGAAATAGTATATTGTGCAATTAGTGCGTAAAGTAGCACTTTTTCGCACGAGTGCTAGGCGATCATACGAGGCGAAAAAGGCGATACGCACGTATTGCACACCTAATTTTTTGCAATACCTGCCAAAATTCGCTTTGAGGGAAGGTTTGAAGGCAAAGTGGTTTTTTTGTGTGCGGAGTGCGGAAAAGTCAAGATCATGTGTAAAGTGAAATTCGAGTGCGTACAGCGGAGATTTACGCACGAGTTTCACTTTACGCATGGTTTCTGAGTTTTACGCACACAGAGCGGAAAAGTACCACTTTACGCACGAAAATCGGTACCGAAAAGTGGACTTTTTGGGCAGGTATTGCAAAATAGTATATTTCGTAACAAGTGAAAAAAAATGGTTTTTGACTCGTGAGATTATAACACTCGCCAAAAACCATTTTTTTCACTTGTTACGAAATATACTAGTATGGAACTTTTGCGTTATGGTGTTTTTTGGCTCGTGAGATCATAACACTCGCCCTCGGCTCGTGTTACAACCTCCCACGAGCCAAAAACACCATAACGCACATGTCGCATAATATATTATTTTTTCAATTGTCACGAAATATACTAATTTGTACATGTATTTTTTTCGTGAGTGATATTATTGACGATAGTTCTGTTACAAGCGATCAATCGCCGGCACTGATAGGCTTCTCAGGAAGCATCTGGCTTCCATATCGGATACCTATTTTGGCAGATATCGATTTTGCCCCACCCATTTTGAAATTATCCTCGAAAGCAGAGTTTGCGGGTGAACGATGAATTTTGAATTACCGAAGAGTTTTCAATCTCTGGAAAATATCTTGCCCGATGAATGGCGGAAAAGAAGCTGTTATACAGAGAAAGGTCACGGATAAAGCTTCCGATGGAGCTGGGACGATAACGTCCCACCCAGGCGACGCGTTTGAACAACTTATGGCCGACCTATCGAGCCGATTACATCCGCCTTTCCTCTGGGAATGACAAAAAATAAAATGAAAAAAATCTTAAATTCTCAAGCACTAAAGGGGTGAATAATCCACATGGTTTTCACCAGAATGACCCTGGACCTTTAATTTCTGCTTCCTCATCAACTTTGTCCACTTTTTTTTCTCGCTCTTTCTCTCTGTCTCTCTTTGCGTGCTTAAAATAATTACATTTGTGGAAGATGTTTCTGTTGGAGATAATGAAACGAAAACGCTCGCAGAACGTACTGTAAAAATATTTTTCGACGAATGATGGAAGCAATTTCTCACGGTCACTGTTTGAAAAAAAAAGTGGAAATTTCACGGACTGTTGAGTAGTAATTTTCAGGAGAACGACATTTCATTCGATTTAGATGGAAGAAAAGTAAGAGAATGTCCTTGGAGGGGACTTGCTTATGTTTTCTCTGGTCGTTTAGTGAAATTCTTCTCAATCGCATAAAATTTTTAAGAAAATTCTGAAGTGGATCCATTGTTCTCTGAAAATTAACAGAGTACTCAATAAAACTCAATATTCATACTGGATTAAAAATTCTGTTAAAAAATCTGAAATTTATCCGAAATTTTCAGTGACGTATAAAATTCCACGATTTTCTCTCTCTTTAAAATTCGTAATCAATTTTAACAGCGTCATTCAAAATAGTCGAATGATCTACATTCCGGTTTGATTTATTTGCGATAATGAACAACCTGATCGGTGGTTTAATCGGTGGTGTGGAACAGTGCTGAGAAGTTTGAAACTTAGTTTTTGATAGGGACCCTCAGGATTAAAATATAGAAATATTGAGAAAAATAGTGAATGAAGCTGACTATTCATTAAAAACACATTCAGTTCCCTACTGCTGTTAAATTTTTCGCCATCCTGGACAAATCTCACAATGTCACACAGATTTTTTATTTATTTTTGGTTAATACACGGTTGGAATAAATGTTGACTAAGGTTCTTTCTCTTCTGTTCGTATTGGTTATAATTTTTGTCAATATTTGTTGTCATCAAACTGTCATTTTAATTAAATCCATAGCAATAGGGGACGTGATTCCCCTCACACAGGTTATGTGGTGAGGGTATTTAATGTAACCCTAACTATGGGTTAACCATCGTTAATTTGACCAAAAACTGACCCTTCGACATTTGCCAAACAACGCAGAAGACGAAAGAAAAAAATGGCTTGTTGAAATACCAAAAATAAACGTATCATTCCATTTATTACACTAATGAAATTACCCCCTTTCCGCCCAGAATCTTGATCAGGTCTCCGCGTGTCCAGATGAATTTTCCCGATTTAAATGACGCGCGTGATGAAGAGGGAAGTTAAAGTAGTCGAGGAGGTGAAGGGGGGGGGGGACAGGGGACGGGGGTATAGTTATGCCAGAACGTTAAGTGGTAAACGGTGAATCGTAAACGTCGTCTGACGAGATCGAAATCTCGGCTGGGCACGCATTTCGTCGTCACGCAGGGTGCACCGCCTGGTACAATGTCTGCTACAAGCCAGTATTTTCTACTGCTCCCTATCGACTCCGTCGAACCACCCTCGATATATTTTTTACCCCCTCGCTGTACAGAATTAACTAGATTTCCTTTTCTCTTCTTTGTATAAATCTCAGACTATCGATTACTGAAACTTCCCCGGGAAATTGAAATGCAAGTTTTTTTTTCAATTTTATTTATCCCCCCCACCCGCCCCCCCCCCCTCCCCCCCCCCCCCCTCCCCCCCCCTCCCCCCCCCCCCCGCCCCCCCCCCCATAGACTGTCTGACTGAGAAGATAAGGACTCTCTGAGTAGAGTTACTTTGAATTTTCAACGCGTACTACAAATAAAAATATTCTCACAGGGCTTCGATTTTCTTTTTAGGTTATTTTGTTCCTTCATTCGCTTTATTCTACCGGTGTTGCCATGTTCGTCCACTGGCAATAGTCTCTCCCTTCCTCATACCGGGGCTTTTCTCTGGCCCAGTCAAGGTAAAGAGAGAACGCGAGGGGGTTTAGTTTACGCCACCAAAGCCAACGATTTATGTTGGCCAAAAATTTATCGGTTCAATTTCCGCGATATTTAAAGCCTCCTCCCCCCCGCGGCCCGCTCAGTTCCCGTGTGTGCATGTCTGAATGTAGAAACCGGGAGTTGTGGAAAAATATCTATTTAAAAAATAATAGGTATCCAGTGTTACAGATAAAAATTGAAAAAATAAACAGTGGAAAAAAAAACTCTGACTTCTGTGAAATATGAAGCCAAAAACGACTCAATCGGAGTGTGACGGGGTAGAGTGAATTGAGTCCTTCTTGGGCCGGAAAAAATGAGATGTAAGAAGATATTCTTGTTGTCATTATGAGAATTCTATCGTCGCAAGACGTGATTTTTTGTAATTTAATAAATCATGAGTAATAATATTCTGCGGCAAATGACGTTAAATTTTTTGGATTTTGTATTAATGTTCTTGAAATAGCTGAATTGCAATCGGCAGTTTTAGATAAAAATATCCTTCTAATTTCATGAAATATAATGCCAATATCTAGGCCACTTCGCAGAGAGTTAAATCAGAGAGGTATGTAAGAGGATATTTTTGTTGTTACCACGAGGACTCTGGTATTGCAAAACACGATCTCATTCACGATTCCCCCATTTTCATTCCACTCATTTCAAAATTCTCCATTTCAAAATAGAAAAAGTGCACAGTAATGGAAAAACTCGGCGTTCAATTCCACAGAGTATGACGTAGGGGAGAAGTGAAGTAAGTCCTTCCTCGAAAAGCAAAAAAAAAAAAACTAATAAACTCAGTGGAGAGGCATGTAAGAAGTTATTTTTGTTGTTACGACGAGGAGCCAAGCGTCGCAAAACACGATGTTAATCTAATGCACCGAGTATTCCTCGTGGTTTGCGTTCCTCTCTAGAAGTATGGGAAGAGGGTAGAAATGAACGTTAAAGGGGAAAAGGGAGAGGGAAGTTTATGGATGGTGAGGGTTGAAGGAGGGTTTGTAGAGACAGGAAGACAGGCTTGTGGGGGTAAAGTGGGCGAGAAGAGGGCGAAAAGGAAGCAGATAGGGACTGTCTGTTGGTAACTAGCGTTCGTATGCCTTTCTCTCCCCTCCCCACGCCAAGTGTTCACCTCTTTTATTCTCTTCACGTGAACCCACTCCGTACCCCAGCACGCTTGCAACCAATCGTTTGTCTTCCTGGAAGACTGCACGCCACGTACAAATAAATCAATTTTCCTCAATGCTAATTATCGATTTATTATTCAAACGAAATGTTTTCATAAAGCGAGCATTATTTTTTTAGATTCCCAGAGGGCATTGTATTACAGCCCCGAGCGCTGGCAGAATTCCTGTATTATTTCCAAGCGTTGAGGCTCGGATTACCTAGAGAGGCCTCATCTGTGTGTCCTTCCTGGTTTTTGTTTGTGTCGATCGGTCTCATACTCCGTCTTCCTGAGCTTTCAGCAAAATAAGTTTTTTTTCTCAGTTTCATGACTCGAGGGCAGGAACACGGAGAGAATTTTTGAAAGTAACAATTACCGTCTCGTTTCGGCGATCGTGTAGCATTTTCGACATTCGGGAGAAATTACCCAATCGCACGGTAAAATTTACTGTCTTTAACAAAAATTATGCACACGTCTAGATAATTTTCAGCGAGGGGTGCATACATTTAAACGAGGAATTGGGAAATTTTTCACGGAAAATTAGATAACTTTTATTGAGCTGGCCCTAAAAATTATACGTACACTAGCGTCGTTGCGGCCGCAAGCGGGCACTACGTTGATGCTTTTTTTGTTATGTTATTTTCTTTTCATTATTTTTTCAATAGCATTTCTCCATTAATGAATTTCTTCGTATCGTTCTTATTATATGTCAAGATAAATTAAATCATTATGCATTTTCATTAGGTTTTCACTCAATCAATTACAGCAAAAATTTGGATTTGTTCGCTTCGAATATGAAGCCTTTGTAGAAATTTTCAAGTCTCCCACTTCAACCATTTCCAAAACCATCTAAAAAAAACTATGCCACCCCTGTAACTCCCTCAGTGGCTGAATTTCAACATCACACACGGCTCACCCCTTCAAGTATCAAATTTTTCTACTGGATTTATAATCCGCGAAATGAACATTAATTTCAATATACGTGCGGAGTCATTTAGTTATATTTCTTTTCAATTTTGAAAAAAGAAGATTTGAAATTCACGCCCGTTTCCCTTCGATTCGACTTTCATGAAATCGATTAGTATTCGAGTTTTCATTCGAGTGCGATTCGAGTGCTCATCCCGATACTCTCGATGCCTCTCTCTTATTATATAGCATCTAGAAAACTTTTATTGAAGAGTTAATAAATTTTATTAACTGGTGGGATAATTTTTGTCGTACCCCTCGATATCTTTTATGTACCGGAATGGTATTTTCTACTGAATTTTTCTCGCCGCGGAGTTATTGTAATGATCCCGCAAATCGAACTAAAAAAATTGTGGAAATTTTTCTCGCATTTGAGCCTCCTTCTAAGTTCAATAAATTTCATCCTTGAAAAGTCAAAAAAATAATGAGAACTACAAACGTCAGTTCCACTTTCACGCGACAATTAATGTCTGTCACACTTAATTAGTATTAATAATTGACGATGCCTAATGTTTCTAAAAAATCATAATTTTATCAAGTTTATCAATAGAAAAAAGACTATAATTCGTGGGAAAGTTACCGATTCGACCCGCAATGGTTGTCACCCCAACTCAACACCGAACGATCGGCGTTGATGTTAGAGTCCAATTTCCGGCCTTCATCTGGTACAACCACTTCTCGGAGTTTATTTACCGTTCGTTTTTCATGAATGTTTTCACGTTAAATATCTAGCTATATCGGTGCATGTGAGAAAACCGGCTCTACTTGTAGATCGATTCGCCTTATGTTTCAGCTGAGAGCCTTAGTTCTCCCCCTCCCTTGCGCCTTTTCCTAACTGCTACCACTCATTCGCAAACCGGACGTTGAACGTGCCGACACAAAGGGACGTGGGCTAGACGCTTGGAAAGCGATTGCATTTCGCGAGCGAACGAGAAACTATTGCACCTCAGACATCTCTCGCCCCCACACTCTTTTGCTCTCCCCCCCCCCCCCCCCCCCCCCCCCCGCGGTCGCCACCCGCGGGGCGACAAGGGGGGGGGGGGCGCGCCCCCACGACAGAATCCATATAATATAAGTCCCTGTGACCCAATTGATTCTTCGAAATACGAGACTAGGAAGTCAAGACATTAAATACTTTGAGGCCCGAGTGACTTGTGAAACTCGAAGGCGCTTTATGCAAGATACATGTATTTATATTGCTGGGAGTGGCGGTAATTTCATCGCGACAATGTGAACGTATTTCTCCTCCTGTTTTGATGACCATAAAAAGCATTTGATTCTAGGTTGTAAGGATTCCTCGAGAGTTTTTGGCGATTTCCTTCGGAAATTTATCACGCTAAGGAAGAATGTCGATTGGCGATGTAATTGGCAACTATTCTTTAACGCTGATAGCTTGAGAATTCGCTCGCCTTTTTTAGAGCTTGGAGATTTTGGAAATCTGGGAGGTCTGATTTTTTATTGCTATGCGAATTGAACTTGGCACCACTTGCAAGCGAATCGACTGCTCGAGACTAGAAAATATAATTGATTATTTGGAGAGGAATAAACCGGTGATGATTGGTACTAATGACTAATGATTAAATTTCATTCAAATCTTTGTTAGTATTAAATACACAGTTTTTTCATTTTGAGAAAATTTAATTACTTAAATAAAATTAATTCGCTCTCGAAATAAATATTTTAAAATTTTGTTCTGTCAATTTTTCGTGAGTAATGGGGGAATTTTATGCGAAAAAACAGAATATTGATTGCAGAAAAATGTTCAAATGTCAGATTTAAAGATCTCTCAATGCCCAGAATACGTGGAATATTCCCGATAAAAATGGAATTTACTTAAACCATGAAAATGACTTATCTAAAATAAACAATTTTTCTTTATTGCAACAAAATCTTCTTAGAAAATTAATAAATTGAGTATTTCCCATAAGTACATTATTCTAGAAACAATTTAAGAGTTTAATTTCCACCGTCCATTTAACACTATTACTACAACAAAAGAAAACAAAATTTTCATCAAATGAACAATTATTCTGGATGCCCGAAAAACTAAAAATATCCCAAACCCAATGGAAATAATGAAGACGTGTCATGGATAAACTCGTACCCCCCGCGGGTAAACAAAAGGCGAAACTAGCCTCGAAAATTGAGAACCGCTGTAAGGACAAAAACTCCTGGCATATCCCCGAAGGGTACGGCCTGGTACAGCCGTTAGCCGCGCAGTGAAACGGAGTCGCTGTAATCGCCGCTTCTCCCACCTATCCCTTGTCCGTCCTCGTCGTACTCAGTGTCTGGCGGTGTACCCCTACCTCAAGCGCACTCTCATCATCTCACTCATGCACGTCGCGCTCTGGATCTCCCCTCCCGTTCTGTCCCCCTTCCCCTTCGCCAATCGACTCCATTCCCCTCTTGTTCTTGTGGGTCCGAGGGCTGAGACACAGCTGCCGCACAGGCCAACACGCCGACTGTTTGCCGTGGCTCAGAGACGCGCACCGACGCCGTGTGTACGTTCTTCCTTTCTTTTCGTTGCATTTTATTTGTTTTCCAAACGAACAACAACAATAATAGTAATATCGCCGAAAAAGCGGATACAATTGTCAATTTCACCGGAGAATATCGCCAACAATTGGCCCACCACTAGCGAGCAATGATTGGCTAATCAATTAAAGTGAAATCGAGACAAACTAATGAGACATTCCCTCCCACTCGGTGTTTAAATGTGCGCGCTATCATTAATAATAATCCTTTGTTTCGACCGGGAGTCGCGCGAAAAACTTCCCCCGAGAGAAGTAGAAATACACATACTCGTGCAAAACGCGTCGCATGCGCGCTTTTTAGTATATTGAAGCCGGTTACAGTGTCTCTCTTTGCCCTGTTGTGCGGGCCTTTTGGCTCTTGCTCCACTGGGAAAACCTGTGCCAACGAGCGAGTGAGAATCAGTGTTATCCTGTTGGCGGTTGAGGCTATTCGTCTATTCTGCTTTTTCCCACAGTTGCCATTCTTGTTATTTTTACTAATAAAACAAAAAAATACATATATAAAAAAAGAGGAAAAAAGGGAGTAACCTTGAACCCTGAGCATAACGTGATAGAGTGAATATCGGGTATTTGTGACAAAGGAGAATTGGAATTTAGTGTTTTGACAATTGTGTATTTATTTTTCATCAATTGAGGAAACAATGTTTCCCTATACGACCTTTCCGGCTGTCGGGTAAGCTTCAATCATTTATTTATGACTCAACACACAGTTTTCGTGTGTATCAGCTTGCTCGAGTTACTTGTTAATACGCGAGCACGCTTCAATATGATGTTTTATTATTTTCGTTTTTTTTTATTCCCTCTGAGGTCTTCTTTTAGCTGGTTCTATCTGTTTTTTTTTTTTAAATTTTTTATTGTTAGCTGAATTCATCGTACATATTTGCACGCTTTGGTCGGTAATATTGAAATGATTTTTCTCTCTGAGGGATTGAGAGTTACCGGGAAAGACTGTATGGCGTCTAGTTGTGTGCCCCTGAAACTCCTCACTCGTGGCCATGGCAACGCGAAATACTGAGCGTTTTGTGCTCCATTCTTTGGACAGTAGAATCCCCTTTCTACCCCCCCACCACCACCCCCGGCCCCGCTCTTCACCTCGCTCAATCACAAAAAAACGACAGCAGGAACCGTAGAGCGCTTTTTGTTCACTCTGTCTTTGACTCGGTTGCGACGTACGAGGGGGAAATATATCAATTATGCGGTATATCGATATATCCGAATAAAATGAAGCTATTGCAATTTAATTTTTAAACAAAATTTCTCAAATCTCACCTGTCTCGCACAAGAGCAATGATTTTAATTTACAAATATTAGTAAAGAAAAATCAAAAATAAGATATAGTAATTTAGAAAGTAGTAAAGAATATCCAATTTCCCGTTATTTCCAATTGTAATGTGAGGTTTTAGAAATGGTTTCCTTTCGAATTGAATTTAAATGTCCTTTGGTTGAGGAGTTAACTGAAAAATTGAGAGAGAGAAAAAAAAGAATTGTCTAACTGTTATTGTAAAAACAATTACTGTTTTATTAGTAGTCCCTGGATATCAACAGAACTGAGAACGTCAATTTACTGTTGACTGGCTCGGGTCAGGTTTTTCCCAGTTACCAACGTTAAATGTGCATTGTAGTATTCCTATAATGCCCCTAGATACTGAGAATATTACTATCTTCATTGCAAATAACGTGACATCTTCCTGTTTTTTTTTGTACTTTTTTCATTCTTTAGTGGTAAAACGTCGAGTCAGCGGCACACTTTGCCACTCTCATAGCAGTAAGCAAATTTACTTATGCCCAGGGATTTGTTTTAACATTTTATTTACTCTTCCCTCCTCCTCTTCCCCTCCCGAAGGCATGACGAGGAAATATTAAACGTATATAGTCCAAGGTGAATGTCGTGTATTCGCTGTGGAACCAATTTTGCGAATCCTGCAATCGAGTTCCGCGGGTATTGACGATTTCCGGGAATATTTACTGACACATCCACCGAAAATCGTATGAATTTGGGTAGATCGCTGACACAAGTCCAATACCATCGCCTGACACTCCAACATTTCCATTCTCGTCAATATCTCCTTTCGTTTATTGCTCGGTAAACGATTTATTTTTAGTTTTTTTTTTGCTACTCGCTATAATTTGGAAACTCCAGGGCAGGTTGAATCGGTGGATTGGAGCGAAAATTTCCACTCTTTTATGGGCCTTTGTTCTCTCCGCCTGATCAAATGAACAGTGTGAAATCTTGCGGAAAACAATTGTCATCTATTTGTTTATCCACACTAACTTCCTTCTCTGTCCCCTTTCTCATCTGTAAAAACAAGAGATCGTCACGCTCGGTCGATGCACGTGGTCTGCGTGACAGTTCTCCGACGTTTCCCCCCTCCACTCCGATGGCTTGACGTCTCCCCCTTCTCACTTGCTACATTCGTTTTACTCATGCATACGCAGGTCGTTTCTCCTGCGCTGCCCACCCACGTCAGCCGGAGAATTCCTCTCGTTTGTTCTCTCTCTCGCCCTCTTCGGTACTGTTTCCTCGGTCCATTCCGAGTTTTTGACGTATTTCTAGGGCTTTGATCCTTCATATTCTCGTAAATCTGAGAAACGACGATCGATCGATCGCTTCGGTTTAACGGGAAAATATAATTTTCCTGCAATAAATCATGGAGAAGACACATGTAACGAGCTTGTCTATTAACCATCGACTTTCCTCTTCCGGGCGAGAGGTGTCAAAAAAGAAAAATAAATAAACCGAATACGAGGGATCAGGGGCCGTTGAGAGATGACGTTGAGTGCTGGAAAGCCGAGAACCAAGGCCGAGCATTCGTTCGCCTTCAACTCGCTCAGTTTCTTCTCATTTTGTTTCCCCCAATTTTTTGTTCTCTTTCCCCTTTCATCTCTGCATTCGTGTCCCTGACTTCACTCTCCATGTCTCCTTTCCCTTTCGGTCAATCCGGTTTTCAGGTCGTTTAAGGAACAAAAAAAAAATTTTTTTCAGGCGTCTTGGTGTTTTTTTTTTTGTTTTTTAATTTTATGCGAATTTTATCGGGATTTGTTACTGTACGAAGATTGGATGGGAATGGGGGATGATGGAGGCATGAATTTTACGCCCTTTCTTTCGCGGCTAGTAGGCAAAAATGGGCTCTGCCAGGTGGGGATGTACGACAGCTGCGAGTGATTGCAAATGTTGGGCCCTCTCCTCTGGTATGAGTACCCGGGAGGGCTTTACACATCGTTACACGCGGGTTTTGGCACGAGTTCGCCATTGATGTTTATCACTGCATCAAAAAAAGTATTATTTCCCCCTGCAAAGCCCACATTCTCACCCCCTCCTACTCTCTTCGCTCTCGTAATCTTCAAAGTCAAATTCCTCATTTCTCTCTTGTTTCATCGCATTTCATGAGCTTCATTTTTTCTTTATTCCCCCGGGGTACCGAGAGCAAAGTCTCGTTGAATAGCTGAAGACACTTAACCCTTGGTCTTATAGACCATGCTCCAGAAATAGACGAGAACATAGCGATGTAATCACCAGTCCGGGCTTTCACTCGAATCACGTACCGGGCGTATACTCGCTACCTTTCTCCCTTCTTTTTTTTTCATTCTATAACTGTTTACAAATCTCTCGGGGGAATTTTATGTCCCTGAAAATTGGTCCTCTCAACTTTTACTCAAAGTGAATATTTAGTAGGGACTAGTGATTTTTTATCCGTAGACAAAATTTCGGCGACAAAATATCCGGAGAAAAAAAAACGCAGACAATTTCCCCACCAAGAAAAACCTCAACCTTCATAATTGCCGCAGTACGATTCGGGATTCCACAGTTTTACAACAGTTGGCAATTTAGGTAGGGGATATGCGTTCCACATTTTTAAGGTAGGACAGTGGGATTAATGGGTGGAAAGGATTTCTGATTGGTGGGGATTCCTTCTCAATATATTTAGTTCACAAATAACTGAAGAAAAAATTCTGATACTTTCAGATCGGGAATCGAACCCGGAACTTTCCGATTACTAGTCGGGTGCGCTTCCTATCTGAGCTATCCGAACATATACTGATTTCCATTTCAATTGTCTGTCAATATTGAGCCACACTGTCCTAACGGCAGCCAGTTTACAACAGTTGGTACGATTGTCACAAAAACAATTGTCTCCGATTTTTATTTCACTCAGGTAATCTGTCGCGGAAATTTTGTCCACGGATAAAAAAGCGCGTTACCGGATTACTGGCCAATATGAACGCTTTTTCATTTTGATACGAAATAACTGTTATTTCTACGGAAACAGATGATTAAATTTTTTATTTATTTATCAACATTGAGTTGCCCCTAATTCTCCCGCTATTAGTGCAATAATCTCGTGCTCATCGAATAATGGCAACTCGAGTCTTAGCGTTATTGGGCACAATAGGGGCGGCTGGAGGGAAGGCTCCTTAATGTGCCCCCAAACTACAGCTGTTACCGAACGCGTATTGCCAGAATAATTTCCAGTCCTCCGTGATCACAAAATAAACAATACATAGGGCCTCCATGAAATGGAAGATGAATGAGGGCGCACCAGAATTCATTTCCCCAGTATTAATGATTGCATTAACAGTGAAAAAAGCCAGTTAGTGACGATAATCTCCCTATGATCGGTTCCAATTAACGTTTGGCCAGAATTATGAGTGCAATTCAACGAATACAATGGATAAAAAAAATACCAAAAACAAAAATGAAAACAAAAATGTTGAATGAAAATCTGTTAACTGGTATTTATTTTCTCGATCTATACACGATTGTGGGAATTATTGCGCCTAGTTATGGTTACCTGAGTTTCTTTTCACATCTCGCTTCGAGGTATATGCAACGTGAGAGACGTTATAGAGACGTACTTGTGCAGGTTAAGTACTACTTTCGCATTACATAACGGTAAATGGGCGTCCGATGCGTATTACGATCGTTCCAAGCGACATGCCTCCTATCTATAAACCCCACGTGCACATTCTCCATCCACTATTTCACTTATTCTCGCAACGTTGATTTCACATATATCACAAGGTAACAACAATAACGAAAGACAAACTAAATCGTGTTTAGGTTTTACTCCTTTGTCAGTTCTCACTATTCACTGTAGCTCCTTTTATCTCGTGCAGACAGCTCGGGAGATTCCATCCACCGAATAATTATTCCAAAATAGGTAGCTACACCTCTACCCCGCCATTTACGTTGAGCATTTCTTCGGGTAGACAGCCACCGGAGAATATTCATAATTTACCATCGTGAAAATATCGGACGAAAGTTTTGTTCTTTTTTATTGATAATGAAGAGGGAAATATTTTTTGTCTGCTGCATGTTTTGCAGGAATTAATACCAGAGCCAGACAAATGGTTCGCTTGAATCATGCAAATAATTTCATTTGCTTCTCAAGGCAATAGTTGTTACAAATGAATGAGTTTGTTTACTTGTTTCGAGTGAAAGGATTATTTCAAGTAGATTTTTCTGTAATATCTAAGAATTCATTTAATTGAAGTAGAGATTTAATTAATATGAATAAAACATGGAATTATTGTTTCAATTTCATTATCACTTTGGCGAAGGAAGATTTAAAAAAACTTTTACTGAATTAAAATAGACTATTTTATCGGGGTACATATTCTGCCCCACCATCTAAGTAAGTAAAATAATGAAGATTTCCGCAGAAATGGGTAAAACTATTGTACAATATTTGCCGTAGAAAGGTAGAAAAATGCGGCGTACACGGAATAAGAAACGGGGATTAATTCTTCCCCTGGACTTTCTAAACTCGAAAGACCTTTTGAGAATAAGTTAATAACGATATTTTTGCCCGAGTTTCTTCTACGGAAAATGAGTTTCAGTGAAATCTTTATCATCAGAATGCACGTTGTCGAGTGTACTTAACAAATGTGCATTACAAGCGTGTCCTTTATGTGTCGGTAATGTATATATAGTGCATTTGTGAGGTAACGGGAGTGACTGTCGGTGGTGTCAGTGTTAAAAATCCTCACTATCGAGCACCACTGCCTGAGTCTCTCTTTTCTATTCATTGTCCAAGGTTCAATGGGAGTCTTTGTTGCTCTCAGCCGGTCTGGTGGTAGGTCGTTCCGTCGTACCTTCTGGTTCTCCACCTTCTTACACCCTCGTCCCCGCCACTTCCCCACTTCTACGTTGAGGTATAACTACACAAACGGCCTATGCCCGGTATTCGAGTGGCAGCTGGATCTCTGGGATCGCTTCCAGAACCACGTTTTGCACCTGGTGCACTCCCTTTGGCCCTTTACCCTACAATCTGTCGATTTTACCAGCATCTCGTGGCACTGGGGGATTTAAACGGCTTCAATGATCGCCGAGACTCATTGAGGAGTCATCCGCTATTGGAGTTTAGAGATACCACACCAAATAAGTTGCACAAACGTACGTGATTATTTAATGTATTTCTATTAGAATATGGAGGGTACGGGTACGAATTAATGTGAACGAACGTGGTAATGGTATATTTCGTAACAGGTGAAAAAAAAAATGGTTTTTGGCGAGTGGGAGGTTTATATCACGAGCCGAAGGCGAGGGATATAATCCAACGAGTCAAAAACCACTTTTTTCACGAGTTACGAACCTAATTTTTCATCTCAATGTGTCGAAATAGTATATTTTGACACTAGGCCGTGAAGAACTTTTCTGGCGAATTGAGGTTACAGGACGAGCCGAAGGCGAGTTCTGTAATCATATGAGACAGAAAAGTTCTTCACAGCCTTGGGTCAAACAATATTTTTTGTCACGACGTTCGAAGCGGCGGTGTTGCTCCGGCGGACATCCAAGTTGAGCTGGGTTAGTACTTGGATGGGTGACCGCTTAGGAACATCTCGCTCGCACAAAAATTACGGGCGGTAGGCACCGTGTAGCGGCTTAGTGTATTCATCTAGTCAGCGTGACAGATGAATACATTAGGGCACTGCACAATCGGCCGGCTGTGCGACTGGGGTTTTACATGGTTT
>JAPYZM010005378.1:0-13373 GCA_030522845.1 Psyttalia concolor
GTGCAGTGGGCAAGATTGTCGTCAGGCAGGTAGAAATCTTGGGTTCGCTTCCCGCACCGGTCTTTTTTTTTTATTGGCGATTTTATTTTTGTGTAATTTTATTCAATAATTAACTATTATTAGTTATTTATGGGAGTAAATCAAGTGCAGTTATGAATAAAAAACAACAGTTTAATTATTTTTCGGCATAGAAATAGCCCGTATCGCAGACTGTTGCATGGGCGCATGCGCAGTATATGGGGCATTCTCTGAATGAACTAATTTATTAATTAACAATGTTTTGGCAATTTTCTAAATTGTAAAAACTATAGCGATCGATTCCCCAAATCATTACGCATAATTCCCATGCAAAAAAAAAAGAAGAAAATAATTTTTTGCTAACTATACCCACTAATTAAAAAAAATCAATTATAAATTAATGAGGTCTCCCGAAATTCTAAAACCTATTCCCTTAATTTCCCTAAATCGTTCCCTAAATTTTTCGTAGGGTAATTACTCATTTCTAATAACTAATGCGTCAAGTATATAGCGGTTGCTTTTGGCGGCTTCGACTCCTCCCGGTTAGTTCAGCATTCTGCTGCGACCATGACGGTGGACTCAGCGATTTCAATTTGGGCACCCTCGGTGATTCCCTCCACCTCACTCGATTTCATCGGTTCTTCTCCGACGTAGTTGAGCGCCCGACGGGTGTAAGGTGGGCGTTGGTACAGCTGCTTACTGGCAGGTGTTCTGGGCGAACTGCCGGGGTATTTGCGGGCCGCACCGGCGATGTTGGTGGTGGCCGATAGTCCTTTCTATAGCGTATGTTCTCTGCCACACGTTTTGCCTCATGCTGAAATTGTTCTAGGGTGAAGATCCTGCGACGATCCATGGCCGTATAGTAGTCCGGGTGGACATTATTTAAGAGGAACTCCACCTGGTTTACTTCTGGGTACCCCAACTGATTCATCACGGAGCAGACTTTCGGCATATATGCGCCAACGCTCTCCCCAGTGGCTTGTGTTCGGTTTTGTAACCACTCCGCCTGCCTAGCGTGCCATTCCAGATTACCGTACATTGCGCGTATCCGGCGGAGAAATTCCGAGTATGCGTAGAACTTCTTCTTCCCCGCGTCAAACCAGTCGAACGCTTGGTTGAATAGGGTGTGTGGAACTGCGGCTAGCATTTCGACTTCCGACACCCCATGCGATCTGGCACAGTTATCTAGTCGTTTAAGGTACTTCTCCACGTCTTCGTCATCTCTCCCATAGAACTTCCCGTCGCTTTTTCGGATGACGTTTACGACCCTTGCGAATTGTCCTCCGGGATGATAGTCTGAGTCTAAGAAAGGATTCAACCGATGTATCATGTCAAAATAGTCCGGGTCACCAGCCGGGTCTCCGGGTGGTCCGCCTGGGCCTCCGGGTCCCCTTGTGGATGATTGCTCCGGTGGATCTCCACCGTTGCCCGGTTCGTCCCGACCATCGTTATTCCTGTGGCTCACCCGTCCCCGACGCGCTGGTCGGGGTCGACCGCCGTCGACGTCCCGGTCGTCCGGGTCGTCATCATCCTCCCCTGGTGGTGGTGGCGGCGGGGTCGTGCTCTGGGGTTGTGCGAAGGTCACATGTGGCGGCAAGTGTGCGATGTGAATGTTGGGCCCACTTGGGTTACTGGTGTTCTCGGCAGGTTGGGTGGTATACGTTTGGTTTAAGGGGGTATACCATCCGGCCTGTTGCCAGGGATTGCCTCGCGGTGTCGAGGCGAAGTGAACGTATTGGTCGGCGTACGAGGGGGCCCACTGCGGGCAGGTCGCGTTCTGATTAGTGTGGGTCGGCCGCTGTTTCAGTCGCGGTGCCATCGTTGACGGTGGTACGCCAATTCCTGTGCTCAGTGTGGCATAGCCCGGTGGGAGGGTTAGTGACCGTCCCAATGTCGGTACCCCGGACTGATCCAGTACGTACGGTGATTCGGTGGAGCTGGCTGGGCTGGGGTCACTCATCACCGTGGCGTTCTCATGGAAGCGTACTCCTGTTCGGACCGCCGACGTTGTTGGTGCCGACGGCGGTACGTGTGAAGTTTATGGTCCAGCGTCCCCGGTAGTTTGGCCTCTCCTTACATCGCGATTATCTCTGAGGGGTCCGGGATTCCTCTCGGCTAGCTGACGCGGCTGATAATTACCCGCTATACCGGGGTCTGCTCCATGTGGCTGAACAGCTCCAGGGTTCCCCCACGCGGGCATCTCCCCCAATGATCGCCCAGTGCTGGGTTCGACTGGACCTGCCGGTGGGAGATCGGAGGGGCCATCGGCCGCGGGAACCAGTGTGTCTTCCCTTGGGCTACCGGGTGGAGTCCCTTCCCCGCTAGTTTCGGGTTCGGCTCCGAGGATATAACGTCCTGCAATGGTGGCTCCTCGTAACTGGCGTTGTACTTGGGGCCTCATTGATGTTGACATTTCGTTTGACATTCCGGCCATTGAAGCTATGGGTCTCATGTTATTATTGGTGGTTGTGATAGCCGGGTTTCGGGGAGTCGATATGGAAGGTATTCCGGGTTCGCCTGCGATCGCCGACACTATTCCAGCATCCTCCCCCAGATAGCTTGGTCTGTCCGCGATCGACCTCGATGGCCTCCCTTGGCTTGGTTCTGGGCAACCCGTCTCGTTGCGCCAGGATACTCGTCCGGCCACTGGTTCGGTTAGGTCCATTGCCTGTTCCCCGCCAATCGGTGCGGCTTCTCGATCGTTCGGTCCATGGGCGGCCGCCGGAATGGCCGAGTCATCCAGCGACAGGGTGGATGGAGAAGCGCCCCTGACTGGTGACGAGGTACTTCGCCCGGCACCTGGTGTAGTCGATGGGCAGATTGCTGCGGCTAGGTCTGCTTGCATTTCTGTAATCTCCACGGGACTGCTGGGTCGAGAGGGCCAGAAGGTAGGTGGGTGAGCTTGCGGTGGCGGGTGATACAGCCTCGCTGGTGCGGATTGCTTAATCTCGTCAGCGTCATAGTAATTATACCGGGCCTCATACCAATCCCACGTCTGAACATCAGGTGGAAATATGGTGGACCCCGCTTGGGTGAAGGAGTACGGCCGTGGTGACATTTGGTACGGGTACGGCCCATACTGCCGGAAGTAGTTGGACTGATATGGCCTCAGTGGTACCGGTGCATACTGGTTGGCCCCCTTCGCAGAATATGGTTGCATCTGCATGGAGTTCTCCACCGACTGTTGGAGAGCGGCCGTTACCGGTGTATGATCGGATGTCCCCAGCAGGGGGTTAAATGTGAGGACTCCCACTAGAGTGGGGTCCACCTACCGTGACTGGGGCTCCTCCTGTGAACTCGCGGCGGGCGTCGCCGAAGGCATTGTGGGCTTGTCCGCGAAGGATCAGCTCGCAACGTCTGGCCCGATCCAATATTTCCGGCCTAGAGCGCTCGGGGATCCGCCGTCCAATGGCGTCCATTATAGCGACTAAATGGCCATGTGGAATTCTAGCGAGCTCCTCCTCCAGCGCTGAATTCGGCACACTCGGAGAGACGAGAGGGACGCGGAAGTGGAAGCGGTCCTGTCCGTCGATTTGCGCTACCATCGTGTCGTCTGCGTTGAACCTGGCGGCGATGGCGACGACGCTGGTGTTGTAGGAGAGAGAGGTTTGAGCGTATCGACACCAATGACTACCTCACACAATATTTCGCAATAGTAGACCCCCTACCCTATGTCTAAATTGACGGTGATTGGTTATATTCCCACCATAGATGATAGGGATACTGTGGAGTGAGGTTAGGATGGTACCGAGACAACCCGAAGCAGCTTCCTGCGCGATACGATCCGTAACAAGTCAGTACAGTAGGAATGGTAGTCTGTCAATTGTCAATTGTCAACTCTACTGGTGGCAGGTGTATCATGAGCCCAGCGCATTTCCTACTCTCTCTCGGGCTGAGGTAACTAACGGGTTAGCCCTACTAGGCGCGATTGACTTTCGCCTATAATCCCCGCTCCTATATGTTCCGGAGGTACTATAGCTAATTACCCGTGACTACAAACGTTTAGTACTCGCTCCCGAGTGGTTACCAATCGCCAACAAGTTTCAGTGGTCGCCACAAAGCGATTACCGACCACTACCAAATGTTCAGTACCTGTTGTCCAATGATCACCAATCCCTATTTTCCCTGTTTTATCAGATAATGAATCAATGGCTGTAGATTATGCTCAAATATCCCATATATTCAGAATGAATGATATTGAAAGGAACAAAAGGATAATTTGCGTAATTGATGTCCCGGTACAGGTTTGCCTACCACCAATTGACTAATAATGGTTACCAAACGCCTAATGTCCGTTACCCAACGCTTGATAACCCCCACCACACGTCCTGCAGCCAGTACGATAGTCATCGACCTCCCCACCACGGCAGTTACCGACCTCACGCGCGGCGACCTACTTACCACGCTATTCTCTACCAGTCTCAGAGTCACTATGCAACTAATTGATAACGCAATACGATTAGTTGCGTATCACTTCCAGACAATATAGCGAGATCATAATGGCCTTTTAATCATTGTAGTCCCTACGATACATAATCCACCGAATCACCGCGGCTCAATATCCATTCGCGAAGTATTTAACAACCATTCGGGGGACATCAGCCACTTGTGCTCGGGAAAATAATGACTATAATTCGGGATACTCGATTGTTAATGTTAGGAATAAACGCACAGCAGGTCTCCACGGTATTAGGGAATTAATAACTCCGACGGAATTACGCGGTGCTCGTACACCTGCCAATGCAAATAAAGGGGTACTCACACGCTGTTCGGCCTATTGGGCATTAATCCTCGTTACTCTCTCGGAAATCGTCAAAATCGCCGTCCAATGCTTCGTAGGAGCTCTAGCTCCGTGGTGTCCTTAGTTCCATCGGTTTTACACTACACTCAATACTTAATGAATACTTAACACTAAATACTTAACAACTAATCAACTTAACTAAGAGCGTGCAACCACTACGAAAGTTATGACCTGAGTAATTCCAAAATGGCCGCTGATTCGACATTTCGGCACCTATTCCCCTGTACTTTGGCTTCGGCCATTCGTAATTCGATATAATAATATAATTCGATAGGACGGCCATCCAGGACTTGCTTTCTTCATTTTTGTTTCCTATGCAAGAATCGATTATTTTTAACAAAACCCGTCCGTTGGAAATTGATTCGGAAAAAGTCAACTTGGCGCGCCCCGTAGATAGAAATTACGTGATTGCTAAACCTATACATGGCTTTAAACCTGCAAGGTGAAAATGGTTCTTACCAGTCAGCGCAGTCCAAGCGTTTTCGCATCCGCCTTCCGAACAAGTTTAAACACGCTTTTCGCCTTAGTGAGTTAACGTGAGATGAAATGCTTGAAAGCGATGAAAGGTCCGTAACCGCATGAATGACTACATAATTAATCGAGGCATGCAACGAATAACTTATCAACGAATTTCTTGGATCAATGAATGTTCTTGAGGGACAGGTCGATTGAGTAAATGATTCGGGCGTTATGTCAGCTGTAAATCGATTTTTTGTCGATTATACTCGGACGTTCGGTTGATAATTATTTGGTCTGTTGGGGTTAGGGCCCGACATTCGTACAAATTGAGCGCGCCAAGTTAACTTTTTCCGAATCAATTTCCAACGGACGGGTTTTATTAAAAATAATCGATTCTTTCATAGGAAACAAAAATGAAGAAAACCAGTCCTGGATGGCGGTCCTACTCCAAACTTGGAATTTTTCAAAATATTTCCATGCTTTTTTCACAGGGGATTTTGGTAAAGTCAGTGCGCTCATTGGTTGAATTTCCAATATCTACTTATACTTCTCACCTTCATGAGGGAGGTACGGAAGCCAGCGTCAGCTTGGCGAGATTTTTTCACAAAATTTTTTTGTGATTTTTTTTTATAATTCAATGGTTCACTAATAAATACTATTGAATGCACTTCAATCCTTTTTAGACGATTAGCATTCGACCTGATACGTTAATTTCTAGAAATCCAATATTGATCGGCTAAAGTCATGTGAATCCACTACGGCCTTATACGCCCCCTGCATTACCCACAGATACATACTCCATCGTAATTCAGGCGCCACCGCTATAAAATTTTGTCTCTACATAAGCGCTAATAATCCCCCCGTATAATCTCTAGTGTTAAATTATATACGAGAAATATCAACCCACGCAGGCGGCCAACATAATGGGATAGAACTCACGCTTTGTAATATGAGAAAAATATGATCAGATGTAGCTCATAAAAATGCAAATTTATCACCGTTACTATGGAGTGATCTTTTCATTTAACTAGTAAATGACAAAAGTGAAAACATGATCGGAAAGATCAACCCACATTTATATGATGTATCTAACGATGGTTTTGGCTGTTATAGCGTGGTTAGTACGATAAACATGAATTCAAGTTTTTTGCAGGGGTTTTGTCAGAGTTGGGAGCTGTATATCATACGCGATAGCTCTGCCTGAAACGTCAACTCGGCGATACGCTACCGCGCATCTTGATTAATCCTTAAGTTATTACAAAAATGAATTGCCTATAAGGACAATTTTAATGCAATAGCTATTATAGGATTATTTTCTGTTGAAAATGTAAAAATTGTTGGAAAAGTAAATGTAAATCAGTATTTTCTTTTTTTACATGTTAATAAAGAAGTTTGCCCTGATGAGGAGTGGATTTACCACTCGAAACGTTGGCAATTTTGCTAATTTTTAAATGATTGCATTTCATAAATTTGAAAAGTTCTAAATGCCGAATAACCGCATAATGGCCTGGAGCAGTAGAAGGTTTCACAAAATTATTTTTATAAAAGCAAAAAAATTGAACAGGTAGACGAAAAACATGATAATTATTTCCTCACTCGTTTGCATATCTCACAAATGTAATGATTTGCTACATTTTTAGGGGGCATTCCGGTACACAGCCTGTGGGCCCAACGGGCACAGCTTTGACCATTACTATGAGGTTTCATGATTGATACCCAGTTTTTCTTTTGCGTTTCGTAGACATTTTAAATATTTTCGATGTTCTTGGGTAGGATGTTCGCAATTGATAAATGAGTTATCGACTTTGAATGAAGAAATCGATATTTTAATTCGAAAATGCTACACTTTTGATTGCTTTAGATTTTTATTTGCGACTCTCATGACCTTGCTCTTCATTTTATCACTTCATATTCAATACAAACCTCCAAAAACGGGTGGGCGGGCAGAGTGGGGTTGGATATGATTGAATACGCACCATTTTTTGTCCAGATGTAAATATCAAAATTTTGAAAGGTAATTCCCGTGGGTTTCCACAGTGCACACAAGATTTCCAGTTTTTAGGTGGTGTGACACTCACACAGTTGGAGGCAAATTGTGAAGTTTTCTTATTTTTTCGTCTGTAGCCGAATAATATTAAAAAATACCTGAAAAAAATAAGAAATCGTAGATTCAGTCAAATTTGGAGGGTATTCGTTTGGCCCCCATCTGTCTAACAAAATATTTTCATCGGCAGAGGTTGTCTCATTTGGTGGTTGTATTCTGAGCCATTTGAAAATGTTCCAGTATATTTTCCTGTTTTTTTTAAGGTTTCCGTTTTGCCCGAGCCTCCTCTGGGAATTCACGACTATTTTCGGCCAGTTGTTGATATTTATAAATAAAACATGTTTAGTCATTGTTAATGGATTTTCAGTCAAGTTACTAGAAAATTGCCATCATTGGATAATTGTTACTATTAAAATCGTTTGAATATGAAATTAATAGGGCGGATAATGATACTGATATTATTTCCGTTTGGATGTAGTTCATTGCTGCGTATACCTACCGCAACAATCTGAAAATTCTTCTAGATACCTTTGCTCCTTTTATCGTGGATACTATAATGGTAGTGAAATATCTGAATAACTGCTTTTATTCCGGAACTGTAAGTAAATAATGTGTAATTATCCTAATTTGGGAACTAATTCGAATTGTCTTTTTAGTCGACTCAGCTTTTGGCTTTGATGAAAGAAAATTGGACTATCTTTCCACAAAACAATGGACAGCAGTTGCTCCACTATCATAGCAACTTGTGTAGAAAAGTTTCGATGATGTATTTGGGTGAGTTCAATTGTCTCATTTCTAATGATTGGCGGTTATTACTGCAGTTTACAGGAGCTGTGTACTTCGGCACTTTCAGCTTCGCCACGGAACCAATCCAACGAAGATTTATCGCTGCGCTTCTCTACGGCAATACAACCGTTAAAAAGACATTTGCCCTACCGATGGAATTCGGATCATCGATTGACATTGACTATTGGTATTATCCACTTTTTACGTTATCTACGTTCTTTATATTCGTGGTAATGACTGTAGTTGGCTCCAGCGATCTCCTACTTTTTATGTATTCTGAACATTCCGTCGGTTTGTTTAAGGCATTGGGGTAAGCTAGCTATTCAAAATTAGCGTCTGAGAGGCTAAAAATTCTGAGCAATAATGGTCGATGGTATTCTGTTAGAAATTCGATGCAATGTGAAAAACGAGTGTGTAATTATTTGTAGGGGACTCACCTTAAACCCGATTCAAAGACTACACTGTAAATAAAAATTCACTTTACCAGTCAAATTATGTTCGGAAAAGCATTTAAAGCTAGATTTCGTGTAAATTTCTATTGTTTGGTTGTCTAAAATAATATTTGTTAAGCAAAAGTAAAAGTAAAAGTAAGTAAAGTACGTAGTTCTCTCTAAATGTAATAAATTCTAACCTCGCGAATTTTATAAATTATTTCCCATGCTTAATTTTAATGAATTATAATGTAGAGTTCGAATGGTGGTCATTATTTCCGGGAATTTGATCCCGTAATCTTGACCGTTTTGAACTCAGAAATCGAGGTCACATGACACGCTTGACACTTATACGTTTTTTATTGTGGTAATTTCAGTATATTTCCCCTAAAATTTGGATCTGTTGTTAACAAAAATTCCGATTTTATGTTTAAAATGTGTATTTCTCGATTTCTAAAGCCTGCAACCGGGCTAATTAATTTATATTAGTTGGATTAATTACGAGGTCACAAATAAAGAAGAAAGGGATTCGGTGGGCAATAATGATGTATTTCAGAATCACTCCAACGGTACAGAGAACAGGAAAGACTCTCGGCCAAAGACTTCTCTCAGGGACGGGGGTAAGGCCAGGCAGCAAGCCGTACGCGGGACAGTCTTGTGGGCAATATAAAAAAGAAAGGGGAAGACTCGACAGGAAAACTAGGGGCAAAAATACCGGTCCACGGTTGGGGGACGGGGGGAGAGAGACTCGCGGGGAAGGAGGGGGCGCAAAGGAGAGAGAGGAAAGATGAAAGACAGGGACTCACTCTTAACCCCGAACCGTAGCGGAGATAAGAGGGCCTTCCTCACGGCACAGCAGCTCCCAGGATCTTCCAGGTGGACACAGCAATCCGCAGGGGAATCCACGGGCACAACATCTTTGGAACCAGGCACCAAATGTTGGGACTGCAATTCCTCCTTTCTCTAATCTTGGGGGGGATACGACAACTTCACTCCGGGACGATCTGTGCACAAATCCAGTTTTCATAGGGCTCTCCAGTCGTTCACTGCCTGGTCCTGGTCGTGGTTTTACGTCACAACCAATCAGTGCGATCATTGTAGTTCGAGCGATAGCTGGATAAATTCAAGTACTTGCGTGGCACCTTTGGTAGTGTCCCGTGGAGGGATCAGGGGGAGAATGTCTCCTGGTATCTGTAGCTCGACTCGGGTGGCTGGGTGCGGTGTTTGGCGTGACGTCACGGGCATCGATGGTCGGGATGAGTGAAGGCCGTTAGTGGTGAGGCTCGTTCGACGATGTATCTCGATGTTGCGGGCAATGAGGGGGGAAAGAGTAGCGGGGAAGAATTTCTTGGGGAGGAGGATGACAACCGTGGTCGTGCTTATTTTAGGGGCAGATTGCTGGCTCGGTTAGCTTAACTATTTTTAACGTAAATATTCTTAGCTTAAACCATAATTATTACATAAAATGGAATGGAGGCGATACAATAATATTGGGATGGGCGTGCAAAGTGACCTGGTCACAAACCAAAATGTTCAGATTGTATTTCTGATGGAGAATATGTATTATTTATTAAGAATATATAAAATTATGTTGTAGAGATTATCAATACCCATGAAACATAAAATTTTATTCCTGAAATAGTTCCAAAAACATTCTTCCTCAGAATTTTATCCTCGTCACACAAAAAAAATTGACAATGATGAATATTTTGCGACAAAAAGAGAATAGCTTTCCTTTATTTTGAAGATATGCAATAGAAAATCTGCCTCCGCACAGCGACTCTGAAAAAAGTGACTTGGATTTCGATTACCTGAAGCGCTGCGCGAACATTCACCGTCGGGCAATATAGTGCGTCATTTTAATAACATTATAATATTCAATGATTCATGATGAACATCGAATGAATAGTTTTGCAGAGCACGTCAGAGATATCTACCTCTGGACATTCTTAGGAGTCATTGGGCTGAACATGATCATGATGAGTATAACCGGCGTGCAGGTAGAATAATTAGATTATTAAAATCAATATTTATGTTAATAACCCCGAAGAATATGTACTAGCTAAACGAAGTGAGGGAAGAGTAGTGATTTCTTTTGCCCGACGGGCAATAAAAGATTACCGACTCCTGCAAGTATATCTCATGAAAAAAATCCCAGTCGCCCGAAGATACTTTTTTCACTTGTATCGAAAAATGGCACAGTTCACCACTTACAGAAAACATAGTTCGAATACACGTACGACGGGTTGTTTCAACTTGTGTGATTGGCGGCCCTCGAGCCGCCAACTTCACACTCGTTACGACCCCATCGCACTTGTATTGAAATATACTATTTCTGCCTACACGGGCCGAAAGGAAGCGTTTTTAACTGAGTGAAGCGAGCTATTTCGTCCATTTAGGCAGAAAAATCTTATTCAAGCCTCGTGAAGAGAATCGGACAAACTTTCCCCACGTGCTTAGGATCCTCGCATGCGGCTCGGGTAGTAATTTTGCACGTGAGGACGACTTGCCCACTTTTCCTCGCTAGGTGAAAAATCCACTATGATTGAGAATTTCTACGTCCCATGATTACTCGAAATCGACATCTTTTAGGTGGTCCTTAATATGGACGCTCTGGAGAAGGTCGTCAAGTATATTGTATTCGTCATTATGCAGAATGTGCATCTATTTGTAGAGTGCTTCGCAGCTCAACGACTTATGGATGCCAGTTATGAGCTCAAGGAGACTTTGTACGTTACATTAACTTCTTCAGATTTTTAAATTTTAAATCATTTTTGCATGGAAACATTGTCATCATTTAAGACCAAATTTGTAAGTTGACTTATTAATGCTACGTGAGCCAGTAAAGTAAGGGAGATGGAGGCGACATAGTTTATGATTCATTATCCATTTCCTTCGATTAAATAATGGGATTTGGATGAATCGACTACTATCTTCAAGTTTTCAAAAACTGCTCGAAAACACATAAGATATCAAGTAATAGTACCCGTCCTGTGTCGAATTTTTGACTTCCCGATATGCACGGAGAGAATTTTTTTTAGTAAAAATTACCGTTCCGTTTGGTAATGGTGTACAATTTTCGACGTTCAGGACACATTACCTAACCACACTTGAATAAATAGGCAGTGAATAAATTTTACTGAAGCAGTAAGGTAATTGTCCTCCAGCAACTAAAATACTACAGGACTATACAATGGAACGGCAATTTCTACTGAATTTTTCTCTCCGTGTAGGGAAGTTACTGTAATAACTTCGAAAATGAGAAGTTACGAGTCAATCACGGTATCTCAACGTTTCATGATATCTAGAGTTTTTTAGTATGATTTTGGATTCTGTTCGTATGTCTGCGTGACGAAATGTAACCGATAAAAAATATGGGAATCCAATTTTTTTTACCAATTCGACCATATATCATGGAAAAATTATGGGAATCCGATTATTCCATTTTCCATGGATGAAGGATCAGATAGAAATTTCTCAGAAATCGGGTAAAATTCCATGGAATCTGGGGCAACGTCTTAAACCTGCATTAGGCAAGTAATACATTTTATGATTCTTCTCAATATTCGGGCAGCAGTACAATCCAAGCACGATGTGAAGCGGTAATAGCGTAGATAGTGGGCACTGTAGCACGGCGAGCGCCCCAACCCGACTAGAAATTCAGACCCGTGTCATATCCGGTCCTGGGAACGGCTTGCGTATTCCGGACATCAGGGCCATGGGCGTAAACTTTATACGGCCCTGGTCAAGACTGCAACGCGTTGGAAGCATTTGGCCCGGACTAAGGTGGCCTCGTCAGGGCCTGAGCTGGGCGCCTTACTCAGGTTTTTACCTGGACAACTTGGTTAGGTCCTTAGCCAGGTAACTTGCTCAGGTCCTGAGCTGGGCACCGTATCCAACCGGACAACTTGGTCACGTCTTTAGCCGGGTAACTTGGTCAGCTTTTTAGCCGGGTGACTTGATCGAGTCCTTAACCGGACTACTTGCTCAGGCCGTCAGCCGGCAAACTTGCTGAGGCCCTTGTCTGTAGACTTTGTACGGTACTGGTCAGGGCTGTAACGCGTTTCAGGTATCTGGACCGGACAAAGGTACCCTGATCTCTTCTGTGTCTCCATCCAAGGAACATGATTCCGCATCATACCACTCATCAAATTCTGCACGTATTGGACATCGTTAATCGGGTCGCTTTTCTGTAATTTCCGTACCATCCTCGTCCACTTCAAAACTGATTTGATTTAATTGATCAGTGGCTGGTGCCATGTGTTGACCGTAATTGTCAGTGTTGAGTTTCAAAGTCATTCAACTGTCTTGGTTCTTCAGTGTCGCTGTATTTGATTCGCTACTGAATTTATCAGAAATGCACGTTAGGTCGAGGTCATTTTTCGAGAGATCTGCATTACCCATGTAGGGTTTGCCAATCCTCAAGCATTGGACCATTGCTTGGTTGAGATCTGGCATACACACTATTGTGACCCCAACGATCGCCAAAAAATGGTCCAAATCATGGAAATCTATACTGAACGCCAACCTCTAACCATAGAACGGGCCAAAATTGACAAGCCAATCATCGATGTGACATCTCTAGGCCAATACTTGACCAACTGTGAAATCGCCAAAGATTGGTGCTACAATGATAGGGCAATAATTGGCCAAGAGTAAGAGCGCCAACGATTGGCACTTCGATGTTTGGCCAACACCTGGCCTGTTGTCCATACGCCAATCATTGACAGTTCAGAAACTGGCCCAACAATTGGCCTAGGGAAGGATCACCGAGCATTGGAACTCCAATATCGGGCCAATCGCAGCCAATGGTAACATTACCAATCATTGGCGC